>JAJHUR010100817.1:0-35501 GCA_027495735.1 Lutjanus campechanus | reverse complement strand
GGTGATCTGATTGCAAACAGGCTCATGAAAACCAGGACATATGGAGGAAAAACTAATGAATATGTAATATACAGTGTAGAAATGTCCAGTAACTGCACCTCATTCAACATTGTTTTGTCTGGCGGAACCATTTGATGAATAGGGAAACCTTAAAATGAGAAAAAAAAAAGACAAAATAGTTTTTGAGACGAGTACTTTGTACTTTTACTTAAGTATGTTTCTAACACCAGTACTTGTACTTGTAATTAAGTAATATTTTAGTAATGTAACAGTAGTTGTATTCGAGTACAGGTTTTTAGTACTCTGTCCACCACTGCGCATTTGTCTTAGTGTGTGAGGTCTCATGTGTGCATGTGAGGAAGATACAAACAAGATATTATTTATTTTTGTTTTACTGGACACATTAGCACGCTGCTGATACTTGCACAGTTATATCGACAGGGCCAAATTTTTTACTCTGTATTATTATTCAATTTATATATTTTCTCAACGAGGGCCGTATTGCCAAATGAACATATTTTCAGCTTAAGAAGCACCATCTGCTAATTTTAAACTCCTGCAGTTTAACTGGTAAATCTGCTCCGCTGACAACGGGATGAAAAAACAGAAAAACAAATCACAGAAACCTTCTTTGGTAAATTGAGTGATATGGATAATGAGTTCGTCTTGGTTAGCCCTGCTGCGCTGTAAATTACAATTTAATGAGTGAGCCCTGGCCTCGTGCGTTTGACCTTGAGATGGGAAATAATATATTATATGGCTCATAAAAACACAGGGGCCAATAAAACACTGCTTTCTGCCGTGCTGTGTGTCAGCAGCTTGCTTTAATGCAGCCACTCTTGACACAGTGACAACCTTCCGATCAGCGAGTCTCACTAAAGTGCACTGCTTTTTTAGAGGCTTGTTATGGTGGCTGCTTATAGAGCTCATACACATGTACAGAAGAGGGCTTGATGTATGGCATTTTAAAGGCCACTGCTGATAGCAGCATTTTCGCACTGAAGCTGATGATAGTGGTTGTTTTGCACTGATAATTTTACAAACAAATCTAAAGCCTCGAGTTGCCGAAAACTACATTTTAGATTGCTCTCTGAATCCCAGGGTGCTCCTACTTTTAAACTAAACTCAAAGTCACTACACTTACAAATATCAATATAATATTGATATCATGACATGGGACTATATTGTCTTAGATTCTGGATATTGTTATATCATGTTATAGCATTAGTTTAATCTTTTCCAGGTTTTAAAAGCTGCGTTACAGTAACGTGATTTTCTGAACTTACCAGACGCTTATTGTTGTATATTTTGCCTTCATCCACTTAGTCGTTATATCCACATTACTGAGTTTTTAAAAAATAATTAATTGTGCTAATATTTTGTGAAAGCATCAATATTGTTGCAGTATTGATAAGTCACAAATATTTGTCCAGCCTATTATATAAGATCATCATATGTTTGAGAATTTACAGTATGTTACTTTAGGGACATATCAAGATATATATATTGTATAGTGTGGAGTAACCTAATAATCTCAACATATTGTTTATAAACCACATTTCATTTTCAGCCGTCCCTAATAATCTGATTGTTTTTAAATCAACAAATTGCATCAATGCAACCTAAATTTAAGGCTGGTCAACTTCAAAGTTTCCAATTTTCCAATTCAATTATTTGCTTTACCCAAAAGTAAAATGCTGCTCCTTAACAACCTGATAGATTGTTCCAGCAAAAGTTTGTTTGTTTTAAACCTTATTGTGTTCTTTTACTTTGCATAATGAATATAATATAACAATACAAACGTGGACGTCATGGCACCAGACGCACAATACCAAGAGAATCCTAACTGACTCGCTTTTACTGAAATAAAAACAGCAGGTTAAAGGAACAGAATGTAATGTAAAGTTCTTGTAATCTTCAAAAACAGACTTCCATCTGATGAAGCAGAAAGCTTACATTACTTCAACTACTACTGAAAAAGACTTTTTACAGCACATGTCACCCAGCCCTAACTTACAGTAGAATATTGTACTTGTGTAACAAGCAGTAGGCGATTGGAGGGGGAATGCCAACCCCCTTGTTAGCAAAACGAATGCATACCCCCTTATTAATCTTCCAACCCTCTCTAAATCCCCCAGAGAGAGTGCAGGGGCAGAGGAAGTCCCGCCCCTTCTGTCAGCCTCATCTTGGATCTAAATATTATCTAAACTATGTAGCTACTCAGGGGGCCTGGGGTAAAAAAAATTCTCCCACTGGTAGTAAGTGTAACATTCATTAAATTTACATTAAATACAGTATGTTATCCAGATATGTTCTTCGTAGCGGATGTGCACAACATCAAAGGACATTCAGGCTCATACTAGCATAACATAGGATACCACCATACTGATATATCTGCCCGATCATTACGCACGTTCACGGCCCGCACTCGCTGGTGGCCATGAGCAGTCAGTTTGCTGTAGGTCATTGTCATTTAATTGAATGATTCACTGCATACGTACTAATGAGCTTAAGGGCCTAATGACAAATGACTGTCCGTGCACGCCCACATGTGCACACACGCATACACACGCACACACACACACACACACACTTGCATCGCTGCTACCTGCTGTATTTGTGCCAATTAAATGCAGAACTAATGAGTCAGATCAGAGAGGTTAAGTTCAAAGACGCTCAAGACATGGTCTGTTTAGTCATCTCTCCTTGTTTCTCTCTTTCACGTCTGCAGTCTCATTCCCCTTTCCTCCATCATGTGAGCTTCTACTAACTCTGAGGTCCCCCATTTTAGATTTTGTTTCCTTTTTACTCCTTTTACTCCTTTTTAAATTCCTCCTCCTTGTCCATCTTTTTCTCTTTACATCCTAATTTTTCTCTATCTCTGTTTTTAGTTGCTCTTTCCTTTACAGTGCACTACTAAGACGTAACAAGCTTTACTTAGTATCAAATTTGACCGGAAATAATAATCTTCTGTATTAGACAGTATGAGACCCTTTATTAGGCCCTTATTAGGCTTTATTAGAAGGTAATTTTGGACACATTACAACAGAACTGTACTGTAAAGTAAAGTGAAATCACATATCTGCTGCTTCCTCTTTTAAAAAAAACAACACATGAAGCAGGTCTGCTAAGTAAAAGCCAAAATTAAAGAGGTTGAAAAATATTTTGTCCATGGTTGACCTTTTATTAGACTTAAGTAGAGGATTACAGTAAACTAAAGAGTATTTTTTCCCTCTGTTACGGTTAGATTCCACTAACTACACTAGCTGATGGCAGCTGTTCTACACAATCCTTGTGATTCCACCAGCAGTGCCTCCGCTCTGCTTCAAATATGCGCCAAGTCTATTTTTGACGGATGCCGCATCAGTTAGCACAGAGCAGATCGAACGGGCAGGAAGTCAGATACAGGAAAAGGCGGGGAGAATCCAGCTAATTTTCAAAATAAAAGACCCCGTGCGGACTCACGATCATAAAGGCAGACAGAAAAGAAACTATTTAACCACGTAGCCTACTTATCCATGGCAGAAGCACAAAGAGCAGGGAAAGAGGACCTAATCAACACAATCTGAGCAAGTAAACATAATCAGGGGGGCAAAACGCTCCGCTGCTGAAACGCTTCTGAAACACTGATGGTGGGGCTTGCAGCCATGTGGAGGACGGATCAGAGCCATGGCGCAGACATGCCATGCTTGATGGAATCAACCAGTTAGACGCTTATTAGACTTTATTAGAGGGTAATTAGGGACACATTACAACCGAACTGTACCGTTAACTAAAATGTATTGTTTCCCACTGTCACCCACAAGCAGATATATGATCTCACTTTAGTTTACAGTACAGTTCTGTTATGTTATAATGTGTCCTACCCCCCAATAAAATCTAATAAACTTCTAAAAGTAGGAAATAGTACACTTTAGTTTACAGAAAGGCTCTGTTGGAATGTATCCCTTCTTACATTCTAATAAAGTCTGTAAAGGGTCTAATAAACGGTCTGATACTGTCCCAATAAAGAACATATTATTTCTAGTTTATGTCTAATTTGATACAAAGCACGGCCTGTTCTGTCTTATCAGCATATTGTAAAATAAATTGCAACCCCTGTTTTTTGCGCCTCATTTCAACTCTTTCACTTCTCCTGTCTTTCCTCCTTGTTCTTGCTTTTTATGATCTTCTTTTTCCTGATCTTTTGTTGCCTTCATCTCAAGTCTTCTTCTTCTTTACATTCTTTTATTTGCAGTCCCACCTTCACTAGTGATTGTTTCTCCCTCGCTTCATCTCTTCCTCCTCTCCTCTCCTCTCCTCTCCTCGATATTTGCGTAGCTCAGCAGAACGCCGTCGGCTGCCCTACCCATAATCCCCTTGTTTGGCGTCTTGTTGCTGTTTTCATCATCGTCCCAAATCGATGTTTAATTATCCTGCGACACACCCACATCCCCGCCACCTCCCCTCCCTCTAGTTCCCCTCCTTTCTCCTCGTCATCCGTCCATTACCCCCCCTTCCCTCTCTAGCCCCGCACCCAGCCTTCAGATCTCCATTGATGGAGGGGAGAGTAATTAAAAAAAGACACATGACACACAGTGGGAGAAGGGGGAGCGAGCAGGGAGGGTGGGGGAAAAGTAGTAAATGAGAGGAGAAGACGGAGCAAAGGAAGAGGGGAGAGGATGAAAGGAAAGAGGCAGTGGGTTAGACGAGGAGACTGTGGGGCAGGAGGAGGGGGGGCGGAGCAAAGAGGAACAGGAGAGGATGAGCGAGAGGAGAAGAGAGGATTTGGATGGTAAGAAGGGATAAGAGACGAGAGATGGTGGATGCATTGCATCCCACTACGCTCAATGAAATATGAGTAAACAAACTCTTCATTAATGATTGAGTTTCCATCATGTGCTTGCACAGGCTTAATATGGTTTATCTATGTTTTAAGCTGCCTGGTGGTATTGAACGCAGATTTCCTGATGTGACAGCAGCTGTAAGAGGCTGCAACATCAGAACATAGTTCATAATGTCAAATATTAATATTTAAGAAAAGGCTCATTTATTTAGTCATTTATTTAGTCTTAATTAGATCTTTGAAATGATGCACGCTTCCCAGGATGTTGTTTGTGGTGCTGAAACCCAAGTCATACGCTCTGAGAAATAAGGGTTTCCAAAGAGTTCTTCCTGAGAGGCTGAGGTTCCGCTCAGAACTACTGGGTAGATCTTGCTCCTGAAGAACCCTTTTTTTGAGGCTTATCAAGGGTTCTTCGTAAGACTTGAGTCTCTGAAGAACTCTTTTGTCAAGGGGTCTTTGTACCACAATGAAAAAGGGTTCTTGGTTGAACCTCCTAGGTGGGTTCTTGATAAAACCCTTGGAATATAAAAAGGTTCTCAGTAAAAAAAAAACTTGGAATATAAAAAAGGTTCTTGGTAGAACCCCCTAGGTTGGTTCTTGTCAGCAGTCCTCTTGAAGGTGGAAAGACAGAACCCCCAGGGAGGGTTCTGGGTGGAACCATTACACAAAGGCAGGGTTCTCTATAAAACCTCTCAAAGAGGATTGTGGGCGAAACCTTTCACAGATGGTTGTAGGTGTAACCCTTTATGTTGGGTTCTAACTAGGATTCTCTGCAAAGGTTCTAAGTGGAACCTCTGTAAAAGGTTCTACCAGAAACCAAAAAGGGTTCTCCTATGGGACCAAGCCAAAGAACCCTCTATGGTTCTAATTAGCACCTATATTTCTAAGAGTGTACAATATATTTGAATATTCATTCTGGCCATGGTTCTACATAGGACCCAACATAAAGGTTTATGCCTAGTATCATGAAAGGTTTCACCCAGAACCCCCTGTGGGAGGTTCTACAGAGAACCAGAACCTTCCCATCTTTTAAGGATGCTAGCGAGCACTTACCCAGAGTGTTCTACTGAGAACCTTTGCATATTTCTATCATAGTGTATTTATATTCCAAGGGTTTCATCTAAAACTCACTCAGGGGGTTCTCCCAAGAACCAATTTTATGGTACAAAGAACCCTTGATGAAAGGGTTCTACAAGGATCTTAACAATACTTGATGAACTCTTCTTCAAAAAACCAAATGCTTCTGTTCTGGGTAGAACCTCAGTGCTTCAGGAAGAACTCGTTTAGACACCTTATTTCTACGAGTTTAGAAAAGGTCTCCAGCGTGTTCTCGGTGCTCTGAGGGTGAAGCGAGGTGACGGTTCTGCATGATTGAAGTGAGCAAAACTATGCGGACATTTAAAACTTCAGCTGTTAACCTCTGAAGTCGACTTTGTTGTTGTGACTGAGAAAACAGCTTGATGAAGTATTTAATCCGCACATTACGCCTGTGTGGAGCTCCACAGTGTTTTGGGTTTGCAGTCAGTCCAAACAGGCACACGCAGATCAGCTAAATTAGAAATATAAATTTTGTCTGTATATCCCTGTGACAGGAGCAGGGTGTTTCTGTTCTTTCTGCAGGGTATCTGCAGGAGGAGTTCCATTCAGCACCATCAGTTCTATAGGAAACACTGTCGCTATTGCGAGCTACACTACATTAGCTTGAAGCTCATTGCTCCTAAAGCTTTGATTATACACTTATTATTCTTGTAGCAAGAACTTAAATGAATTATTTATTTTCAATTGGTTAATCCATATAGGATAGTTTTAATAACTGTGGTTACATGCTGCTGGGAAGTACTGAAAAAATGTGATATTATAATAATGAATAATTCTTAAATTCTCCAAATTATGCCCAATGATTCCCATCATACTATCGTACTTTGGCCGGTATAACTGTGAAACAGGTATTAAATTGCATTCTATGTGATATTAAAAAAAAGTCATGTTAAATTTAATCTAGTGAATCCTGCAGAAACCCTCTTTTGCCCCGTGCGTCCATGGCTGAGCTGCTCCACCCTGCTGCTGGAATGAATGGATAAAAATTTATCAATGGGGGGAAAAAAAGAAGAAGAATAAATGGGTCCAGAATTAATTTATAGACGGTAAAAAAAAATATATAGTAGTCCACGAAAAAGTAGATCTTATTTCATTTGCAGCCTGAGAACATCGAAACAAGGATCAATACTAAACAAGACAAGTCTAACCAATTCCTATCAGTGAAATCCAATATATTGAGTATTGCAGTCCAATTTAGTTCAGCAGTAAGCCAGGATGAGATTAACATAGTATTAGGCATTTCTGTCCTTGTCCTATTTGCAACTGCTTTGCAACTCACTTGGTGGTAATGCTTGTGCATATGAAATGTACACATATAGCACTGGAATTACAGCTTCATTATTATAATTTGGTTATTTTTTCTGTCTCTGGGCGATATGTTATTTACATTATTTCTTCCCACTCCTCATCCTTACTGAAATCCTGTTATCCTTCATCCACTGGGGCGGGGTTAAGGGTTAAGGTTAAGGGTTATTAGTGGCTATGTTTAGGATTAGAGACAGGATCCAGGGAGTTAGTGGCAAATCAATCCAGTGCCTTCAAGATTTAATAAAAGCTGGGACTTAACATGGAATTTTCTTAAACAAGATGAACCGTAAACAGCCTTGGGTAAAGAAAAGGATGCACATAGTAATGCGCTACATTAGTGTGAGCTGCATGAGCACAGAAGTGATATTATTTTATTAAGTATTAAAGGAGAAATCTGTAGTATATTTGCTGTGATAAAATTATATTATGTCATCAGAAATTAAGGAAGCATGCAAAGTACACTCGCTATTCTGACAACAAGCCATTGTTTCAGTTACAGACATTTTTTGAATGCCTGTTTCATGTTAATTAGAGTTCAAATTAATGCCAAATGTTCACTGGGATGAGTTAGCATCTGTTTATGAGTTGAAACAAATCATTAATAATCTTTTAGAAGGAATAGATGTTTATAACGCTTAAATTGAGCAATTTGTTAATGGAGTCTGGCAGGAAGAAGACAGGCGGTCACTAAACTCTAGCTCAAGGTGTATTTTCATAGCAGTTGGCTTTTGTTTTTGTGATAGCAGGCTTAGCTTTACATCGACAGACAACTGACAGTTATAAACAGCCGATCAACCTGCAGCGTAGGATTCGTCGTTGCTTGTTATTGTCAAATAAGAATCTTGTGTTCGTCCTGTGCTCCTGCAGTGTTCTTGCAGCCTGCCTGAGCTTCCTCGAGGGGAGGAGGGGGGAAACATATATATACATTCAAACATATATAATCTATGGCTCCAACTCACTATTTAGACTGCAATACTCATTTTTAGACGCAAATAGACGCAATAATTCTAGACTGAAAAACAGCGTCTTTACCTTTTGTCCTTCTTAAAAACAACCGGACAACCTAGAAATTTCATAGTTTGTTATAAAAGGGAGCAACGTTCACGCCAAACACCAGCTCGACGTGAACATTTATTGACTAGAGCAAAAAAGAACCGTAGCCGTGAAAAGAACGGATTTTGTAACCTCCATTGTATTTTGACATTAAGAAGGATCAGAAGTTTCCAGGGGCAAATACAACTTCGGCTCTCCTGCACAAAAGTATCTTAAAATATTGAAGAAAATAGCGGAATATCAAAAAAGAAGACATGAAAACCCCCGTTAACCTTGTTTGCGAACTCTGCATGCCTTAATAGCTATTTATGAATAAATTGTGACACAAAAATCATTTATTTCTTGTATTTTCTGCATCAGAATTCCATTATAATTTTATTTGCTTTCTCATATTCGTTCCAACCTTGAACACCTAACTCCTCGCGCCTCCTCTGTCTATTAAAACTGCCTTTCTCCTGCTAAACAAAGGAACAAAATGCTCTTTAAAACCAGTTTCTCTGTTTAAATGCATTCACTTGTTTAGAGTAGAAACAACGCTACTTGAATAAATTGTTGTGCTCGTGCATGTGGCTTGCGTGGCTGTTTGATAAAGAACAAGTGCGCGACATATGAAGTGTAATGAGGAACACGTGTGTTTGCAGGCGAAACATGATTACAACAGAGGTATTGATGTTCTACTCTGTGGATGTGTGTGATATCATGGAAAGATCTATACTTTTCCTCTTGGTATAGACTTGAAACACAACACCCCTCCCTGCCTTTCTTCACTCTCCCTGTCATTCTCTTGCTTGATCACTCCATTATTCATACCCCTGTCCTCTTATTCTTCTCTCCGGTGTCTTCTTTTGTTTCGTCCTATCTTCTAATCCAAGATTCCCTCTATAAATAAACAGACACATGCCTCCACACATGCGTATACAGCCATCCTGTATTGGGTCATACTTTTCTATTTTTTAAAACGGCGCACGCAGCTGTTACATTGATCTGCAGCGTATTGGCCGTGAGCAGCTATTGTCTGCATCCGGAGCTTTTCTTCTGTACATTTTCTCAATCTTTCAGCCTCAATCCATCTGTGTATATTGCTTTTTGTTAATCCATTTGACCTCATTAAGAATGAATTGTTGTATGGCTGAACCGGTCAGAGGTTACGCTGCATTACATGTATACTAAAGAGTTTGATTGGTGTAATTGCTGTGTATTTTACCTCACATTATTAGAGCACAATGGAATTAACTACACATTAAATATACAGACCCAGAGATACTGAAGGCTTTTTTTTGGATAAATCACTTTATTTAAGACTTAATAATACAGTGTTATTTAAAATGAATATTTGTCATTTAATTTACCCCCAGCAGAATCGTAGAATGTTGCTGCAGTTAACTGAGAATCCGCACTTAAAAAATACAATTTTCTCTTTAATTTGATACCAAATATGTGGAATTTTGTATTTTTTTAGATCAAGTTCGATACAATATCTTTCTAAAAACACCAAACAAAACAGCACTAAAAAGCTGCTGTAAATTGATGTGATGGAATGTATCTCAGTCTGCCTAAAAGAAGAGAAAGTAACTTCACGTCAATTTTATAGCAAATATGATCCACAGTATTTTTCTCTGCTTGCTGTCCGGGTCAACATTCACAGTCTGACAACAACAGATCCTTCACTGGATAACGCCGGGCTTTTAAAATACAAGAGCAATGTTCCACACTTTGATCTACACAGCTATATTATAAGAACAAACAACAGGGATGTGTCAGTAGGTAGTGTTTTCGGCAACTTATGTGACAAAAAACTGAATTTTTTATGTGGTAAAACTCGCGATCCGGTCAGTCATCCATACCAACTCTACATCACACTTCACCCCAGAAAAAAGCCTTCCTCTCAGGTAGGGAGAGCCGAGTAGATCCTGCTGTTCACTGATGGTGACTGTGTGATGTGATTTCAAATAGAAAGCTCACAGTTTTGTTGTTGTTTTCCTGCTGGTGTTGAAGGTTGTGTTGTTGACTACTTATATGAGGAAAAATCACTCCATTTATATCACATCTAATCAGTTGTCCCTGCTGATTCCGTGTCACACTACGGCACGCTACGCACCATGAGAAAACAGCGTCTGTCTCTGGCAGTGAAACCTGGGGAAGTCCTGCTGTTTAACAGTGGAAAAAAAAACCCACAGATCTCAGCATTATGATGAATATATCTGGTTCTGGTTATTTTGATGACAACTTAGTATCTACAACACAGAGCTCAGGACTTTTGCCACCCATATGTTAATACAGCGGGGATAATTTTAAAATGACAAGCGTTTCCGAACGCTATAGAGAAATATAGAACAGGTGCTCTGGGGCGCTAGAGGGTTCGGCATACAATATGTGAATAGTGCCACTAGGGTCTCTTGTAGTTTGATGACATCTGAAGCAGTGTAGGATCATGGGAGTTGTTTTCTTTATTGTTAAACAACCAGATGCGAATCTATCTGACATGACTCAGACAGATATCGTGTTTATGGATGAGGTAACGTATTAAGTTTTATTCATGTTATGTTTAGTCACATTTGCTGACTTCCTTCCTCTCTCCCTGAAGTATCCAATGTATCCTTTGTTTTCAGTTGTAAGAACTGGCAGCTAGCAACAAAATGCACTGTTACCTTGAATAAACAATGTATTTCTCTCGGTTTTAACTCTGTTGTGTGGTGTGGGATAATGTAAGTACAGAACTCAACAAAATATATAACATGTCTAGCGGTTTTCGACTTTTTAATGCGGAATTGTTATATATTATAGTTTTAAAGTGGTAAATACATTTGGCCCCTAAAAATGTCTGTGTCAGCCCATTTATTTTGTATCTTATCACTCATGTGGAGTTACAGTATTTATCATAAGTCACGTATGCTCAGTTAACTCGCTGCATTTCCCAGTCATTCAAAAACCCCAAGAGAATGTGCCTGAGGCATGTGAAAAGTAGCAAAAGTGACAGTACAAGCAAAACTATGCAGTACTCATATTGTATATTAAAAATAAAACATATCTTACAGATGCATTACATTATAGTTTATGACAGTAGTTCTTAACCTGGAAGTCTGGACCCCCGAGGGGGTCGCAAGACAATTTCCAGATGATCTCGGAGAATAAGGTTAAATAAGATATTGTGTTGGGTAGCGTGGAATGGAAGCCAGGAAACAGCTCTCAGTGACGTCAGAGTCCCTTTAAGACAACAACATCAAGGACAAACACAAAAATACAGCTGGCCTCCAGAAATCTAACGTCCACCTAACAAATGGTTCAAACTGAAAACAGTGAAGCAACCACCATGTTCTGAACAAACATTGATAAAAACTTATAATATAAAACAGCAAGCTTAATCCAACATGACAGGAAATGAGGCCATATTCTAGGCTGGAGAATGGTTCTCGCATTACATCATCTTCACCAGCGATACAGTGTCACAGCTTCCGTGTGTTATAAAGTACTTCTCGAACAGTGGTGGGGTCAGAAACGCCAACCTGATTTTTCTGGGATCGCAGCCCGAAAAGGTTGAGAACAACTGTTTTAAGAAGCTGGTATGACTAGCCAGGTTTCCATCCAAATGTAGCACAGATTTTAACTAAATCTCCAGAAAATCTGCAAAAAGAAAACGCAAATTAATGTATGTTCATCGGCTGCTTTTACACAAGTCTTGAGAGTTTGGTTCATTGAGATAAACGGCTGGTTGCATTAATTTTCCAGTTGGGTGCCGTTAAACTGTTGTCGAGGAGGGTGTGACAAGATAAAATAATTAAAAGAGCACAAGTCAAACCTCAAACTGTGGAAAACAACATGACGGAAATATGACACTTATGTTTATTTCATGTGTTAATTTGAGCCTCCGCTCAGAGCAGAGTGTGGTTTTATTCTCCCTGGAACAAGTTGCCTTTCACTTTTAAAGAATTATTAAAAAAAACACAAAAACGAAGAAAAAATGAGAAATCTTAGGCCGCAACGGTTTCGAAAAATGCTGCACATAGATCTGATGTTGTCATCTGCTACAAGATGACAGCTTCAGTGGACGTTTATGTTTTCATATACACCATGATATCATGATTACTTCACTACAGTTGTTTCCATTCCACATTTTGCAACACTGATACACCAACCTTTCCACTTTTGTGCACAAATCATGTGCATAAAAATAGGTAGATGGAAACACCCTCAATGAAGACATTATCACTGGATGGATTTCCGCAGAAATCAATTTTGAATGTGAAAAAGCATAATCTCATGCTGTTCTCTTGGACCAAATTGCACTAAAAAGTTCTTGGATCAAGGTCGTTACATATACAGTACGTTTATTAATCTCCGTCCAAAGCGACGCGCAAGTGAGGCACAATCCAAGTCGCAGTAGATCAAGGAGAAGGAGCCTTCAAGAACAAGTGCCTCAGCAGAGTTTCACATTCCACTTCTAACAAGTGCCACAAGGTCGCAGAAGAAGGAATGGTGTGTGTGTGCTGAAGTGTAGAAAAGTTGCTGCTGGGATTCAGAACCAGGCTCCTCTGTTTCTTCTGTTTAGACGCTTTAACCGACAAAGCCACAGCGCCAGTCATCTTACATTATGTTTGGTCACATCCACAGGGCTCAGAAAATACATCGACAAACAAGTGTGAGCCACAGAAGCGATTCTGCCGTCTCCCCGCGGGTTAAAGTACTTTTTAGTGCTTCTTTAAACATTTAAATGTAATTAGACATGATAGATTCCCCATATGTGGTGAGTGACACGAGAGCATTTGAACCATTTCAGCAGCTCCTTAACAAAAGAACACCTAGCAACCTTGATATTAATGTTTTATCAGTATTTCTGAATAATTACTGCTCAGTATTACCGAGCGCTAATCAGTTATTTATAACATCTGCTAAGACACGAGGACATGGAGATTAAGGCTGCCATAGGCGGTGAATTGTTCCACCGACAGGAGCCTGTGCACTTAATACATCTGAGTGAAGGGTGGTGTTGATGAGGGGATTCTGCATCGCGTCTTCAATACAAACCCACTCATTCTCAGTTCAGTAGAGCTGCAAGTAATCATTATTTTAATCATCAATTAATCTAACGATTACTTTGACTACTATACCACTATAAAATATTTAAAAAATTATGAAATAATGTTAATGCTTGTCCATCCAATGGCCTGAGACCAAAAGACACTCAATTTTCTGTCATAAATGTAAAAGAAAAGAAGCAAATTCTTATTTTTTAAGAAACTAGAACCAGAAAAAGTTTGACACATTATGCTTTTAAAATGACTGAAATGATGAACTGGTTTTAAAAGAATCGTTTGTTTGTTTTTTCTTCATCGACTAACCGATTAATTCAGTGGTTCTCAGACCGGAGTCCGTGGAGATCCACGACATTCTGCCAGGGGGTCTGTGAACAGTTTCCAGATTTATTTATTTAAACTGTCATGATACACTCTTAGAAGTAAGGGTTCCAAAAGGGTTCTTCCTGAAGGGCTGAGGTTCTGACAAAGAACCCTTTTTTTGAACAGTCATTCATAGAGGGATCTTAGTAAGTCCCTTTAAGAACCCTTTCATCCAAGGACCCCTTTTTGGTAGAACTTTTTTCATCATGGGCTCTTTGTACCTTAATATAAAAGGGTTCTTGGGTTTCTAAATATAACCTTTGGAATATAAAAAGGTTCTCAGTAGAACCCCACTAGGTGGGTTCCCAATAAAACCCTTGGAATATACTGTAAAAGTATATTAAATATAAAGTGTATAAAATCTAAAATACTTTCTACTAGGGTTGTAAATTACAAACACTTTTCTTAATTGGCAACAGTAACAATCATCATACTGTATATCAGTATATCTATAATATATCTATATAATCTATAGCTATATCTATAATCTATTAATCATGATTACAAAAGCTTAAAGATTTTGCATATACCAAAATATACCAAATTCATTTTTCCCACGTCAGTCAAAGTATATTGTGTATATTCTCTGACAGCATAACATAGCCTATTAAACATATAAAGACACGAGGACGCACATATTAAACATATATAACTGAATAGCAGATTCAAATTGATTTGCCTTAAATATTCTTTCAAGGTATGAAATTTCAAGTATAATTGAATTGATGTCAGTTGCTCTGATTTATGGATTTAATACACATGTAATAACCCTTTAATATACTTCTCTCGTGTTGGTCTTTCACATAACTAAGACTAAAGAAATGTGAAAAATCAGCTTTGTCAATTTATTCTAAGTAACATCCATTTTCTATCATGTGAGGGGCCCTTGGCTGAAAAACAATTGACAAACCTCTGGATTAATCGCTGCAGCTCCAGTGTTCAGCTGTTTGGTTTCTAATATTAGCTCGTATGTCAGTGTGTTAAAGCGTAATTAAAGCAACTGCACTGAGCAATCTTGCTGCTACTTGATGTTTAATTATCAATGCACTCCAATTATAAGATTCACCTTTTTTTTAGCTCTCCCACTGCCATAAAGTTGAATCGTGACCTTGTTAATTTGTTGAACATGCTGAGATGATTCGAAGATTTATTCAACCCATCAGTCATTACGTTCAAAATGAACTTTAATAATCTTCCCGTTGTGACAGCTTAGCAACCCACATACCACCTCACAGACGTAAACATCTTCTTCCACTGCTTTTCATATACTACACTCTTAGAAAAAAGGGTTCCAAAAGGGTTCTTCCTGAAGGTTCAGTTGGCTTGTGAAGAACCCTTTGTAGAAAGAGGAGTTCTTCAAGGGTTGTTGAGCTCCTTGAAGAAGTCTTTCATCAAGGGTTCTTTGTGCCATATGATTAAAAAAAATGTTCTCTGTAGTGCACCATGGGTGGGTTCTAGATAAAACCCTTGGAATATAAAAGGATTTTCAGCAGAACCCCAAGGGTTGGTTCCAGATAAAAGTCTCAGTAGAACACCCTTAGTGGGTTCTAGAAAAAAGTCTTGGACTATAAAAGGGTTCTTGGTAGGGCTCTCCATAAAACTTGGGAGTATATACTGTATATGGTTCTCGGTAGAACCCTCCTGGGTAAGTTCTAGATGAAAATCCTTAAAATGTAAAACAGCTCTCCATTGAGCCCCCTGGATGGGTTCCAGATAAAATCATGGGAATCTAAAAAGGGTTCCCAGTGGGTTCCTGTTGGCATCCTTTGACAGTGGAAAGTCTCTGGATAGAGCCCTTACTCAGGGTTCTAGATGGAACCGTTACACCATATGGGTTCTCTGTAGAATCTCTTGAAAGGAGTTCTAGGTGAAACCTTCTAGGTCTAACTCTTTATGTTGGGTTCTAGGTAGAGCCAGAATAAATATTCAATGTTGGAAATAAGTACACTCTTAGAAATGCGGGTGCTAGTGAGAACCATAGAGGGTTCTTTGGCTTGTTCCCATAGGAGAACCCTTTTTGGCTCCTGGTAGAACCTTTTACGCAGATTCCACTTAGAAACCTTGTAGAGAGTTCTAGCTAGAACCCAACATAAAGGGTTATCCCTACAACCATCTGTGAACTCCCTGAAAGCATTCCAAGTGACACCTTCGTAAAAGGTTCTCCCATGGGGACAAGCTGAAGAACCCTTTATGGTTCTAGTTAGCACCTTTATTTCTAAAAGTGTAGTTCAACTTTTCCATTCATATAACAATGATAATTAACAATATTTATAATCTTGCTAATGCCAACGTCTGCTTGACATTTAGAGGTAATTTTTAAGCCGTGTCCCCACGAACGTCACCTCTCTACTGTCCAAATGACATCCGGCAGACAAATATAGCTTTCAGTGTGTTCTTTGATCCTCCTTTACATAAACATTTTTAAGGCATTCGCCTGACGCTCTTATCATGAGTGACTTACAATAACTTCAAAGAGGCGCATACGTTCATTTTCGTTTCACTTTTATTCATTTATTTTTATATTATTGAGATGCAAGGCAGGGAGGAGGGTAAAATAGGGCAGGGGGAAGATGCGAGGAGGGAGCCAGATGCAAGAAACGTGGGAGGAGCTACAGGTTAGAGTTGAGGACAGATGAAAGAGAAGGGAGCAGAGGTGGGCAGAGGGAGGAAAGGAGAGGAAGGAGAGGGAGCGACTGGGGGGAAAACAAAAATGGGAAGCGGTGAAGGAGCGTGGAAGGGCAAAGAGCAAGATGAAAAGAGGGGTGGGGAGGGCGGGAAGGAGAGCGAAGGATAAAAAGAAAGATGAAATGAAGGAGCGAGGGGAGGAGGGGAAAGGATGCCTCATTAGGAGTGCGGACCCCGGCTCAGCTCCACGCAGAGGACCTGCTGTCAGGGGTCCCGCTGAACGGCCTTTCAGATACAACTGAGTCGCCAACCTGCTGAACACACACAACCAGCATCTTGTGTTCTTTCAGGCTGAGAGAGAGGAAGGTGAAACACACCAAACTACTGATAAAGAAAACAAAGCTCCGCACGCATACACACATCAAGAGTTGCAGCAAACTTTAGAAGACACATACCTGGACGGGGTGCAGCCGGTGGGATATAATCAAAAGTTGATGACAGGTTGCTGAGTGTTCAGTTTCTCCTCAGCTCTTGGATTTCGGTGCGTCTCAGTGGTGTCTGCACAGTACATCGCTGTCCTGTGCTTTCGAGCTACGAATATGTGCTGATACGTGGCTTTAATCCAGGTTTTCTCTTCTTGAAAGTGACTGAAGAACGTGTCTGAATACTTGTAAACAAAGGGGCTACGATACACTTCAGGGTGACCAGCGCTATCACAGCACTGGCTTGAATGAGTCTGGAAAGATGCCCAGACAATTGGATGTCTGGGGCTCTAACAACTCCTTTGCGCCTGCAAATACACTGGGTTTGTTTTGTGTTTCTTTTTCAGAAGAGTACAACAGTATGAAAAAAACAACACCTTTTTTCTTTCTTTTTTTCTTTTTTTGGATTAGAATAAATAATTTAGGAGAGGGGTATGCCAAGTCAGGGTCAGAGCTATCTGTCCCAAAGATGGAAAAAATAGACTGTCAGCCAGCTGAGCAGAATGTATAAAGGCTTTCATTTCCACATTACTCAGTTTTACTGAAATGCATCTTGGTAGTGACAAAAGCAAATGCAATTAAATGCGACACAGCAGTTTGCCTTATTAGCCGACAAATTAAAGCCTCATGCATTCTTATCAGGTTGATAAATATGTTTTTTTTAATGAAATCAAAAGTAGATTTGATTAAAATATCAATGTCAAATCAGCCATTTTATGTTGTATTAATGTGGCAGCCTTTAGGCCAAGCTAAAGTAGATGACAGAAAAATGCCTTTACAGGTTTGTTTGTTATCCACATTAGCAGTAGGGCTGTGACGATATCCACATTACCGCAATACCACGGTCACGTGATGCCTACCGCGGGGTGGTAGGGGCACATTTTAGATTAGCACATGGATCTATTAACGCACCTATGTATGGATTAATGCTTCCACATTCGACAAGTCAGGAAAACAGCCTC
Source organism: Lutjanus campechanus (assembly GCA_027495735.1). Taxonomy (NCBI): domain Eukaryota; kingdom Metazoa; phylum Chordata; class Actinopteri; order Lutjaniformes; family Lutjanidae; genus Lutjanus; species Lutjanus campechanus. The sequence goes on along the minus strand of JAJHUR010100817.1, from coordinate 17,755 downwards.
TGATGCATTTATCATCTCACATCTCTCCCCGCCACTGTAAACCACCATCTCACGGGAATATGTGGCCTTCTCACCACTGTAAGAAAAAATCCTTACCATCACAGCCCTAATTAGCAATGTGGTTTTAGGGATGGCAATGTTGCTCTGCCTGTCCATCACTGTGGTCCAGACTGAAATATCTCAACAAACTTTGTATAGATTGACATTATATGTTGTACAGATCTTCCTGTTCTCAAGAGGGTTAACTTATTGACTTATTGACTTAACTTATTGAGGGTTGACTTATGTGACTTCCTGATATTTCCTCTGGTGCCACCATATGGTTCACATCTTTAGCGTTAAGTGAAATAGCTCAATGAATAAGGGATGGATTGACATGGAATTTGGTACAGACACTCTTGTTCCCCTCAGGATGTGGAGGACTCATTTTGGTGATCTCTTAACTTTTAATCTGCCCCCATCATTAAGTCAAAATTGAATAGTTATGACCAGAAACATTCCCATCATCCCCAGTTGCCCTTTGTGTTTAGCACTAACTCTAATATGTAGACATGGTAACACTTGAGATAAACTAAGATAGTAAAACTGGTAAATGCCATGCCCGCTAAGGTTCAGCATGTTAGCGTTGTCATTGTGAGCATGTTAGCAGTTAGCTTTGCTGTGATTACTGTAAATACAGCCTCACAGTGTTGTTAACTTGGCTGTAGACTCAGTTTATTTGGTCTGAGAGAAAACTAGATTCTGGCTTTAGAAAATCTTGTCCGTGATAGTCAGTAAGATAATTTATCATTCAGTCCAACTCCCAAAACGGTAATTTGACGACCTGGAAATGAGATACTGTTGGGAGAAGTTAGCCTTCAAGGCTTTCTGCCATAAAGTCCTTCTTGATTAAAACATGTTTTGGATTAAAATAACAGGATTTCTGTCAGAAAGGCTAGCTCTGCACCTTTAAGACTTCCAAAGTTGATTTCATTTTCTTTTGTGCCTTTTTTTCAATCTTAGTTTCCTAACTTTTTAAAGAATTGAATATAAAACCACTGTGGTGCTATGCTGGAAAAATAGAAACTACCCCTGCCTGTTTAAACCGCCCTTGCGAACTACCATCTATTTCTGGAACTGAATATTAAATATGAAGCCCACAGAGCGATGTGGCAAATTGTGTTACACGATGTCACCAGCTTCTTGAGGAACATCCTCACCGCCTCTAAAAATACTGGAGCAGGTGAGAACTTGTGTGATGTTCTGCCATGCTTTGCACAACCTGTTGCGTTTTTTTCGCACAACATAAGTGGGTATATTCTACAAATCTTGCATAACAGGATGGCTCCTTAAAGGCTTTAGCTTCTATCGGTGTAAAGGCAGATTGTATCTCGCCACGTAATTGTGTTCAGCAGCTGTTCATAACTAAAGGCCCTCATTATTCGGAGCCTCTGACTTGAAAGGTAAATCCTTTGGTAATGCTACTGAGAAGACTGCCAGCGTACATGAAGTGTTTGTGTTAAAAGGGTCGGGCAATCTTCAAGTTGGTTTTTGATTGTGTTGTTTCAAAGCTAAGCAGTTTATGTCTCTCTCGTGTCCTGAGCTAATGGCCTCACATGGGCACTGAGCAATCACTGTTAATTGTTGAAAACAGCGTCCCGTCACTGCTAATAGGCCGATGTCTCAGTAGCGGTCTCTTTTAATTGGCCCATTTGAGTTTGTTACACTCCACTGGGGTGTGTACTGCATGTGTGTGAGTGAGCGTGTGCACACGTGGGCTCATGCATGCTCATGTGTGGGGGATCCTTACTAAGGCTTGTAATAAATATTCCTGTCTCACTGTAGCCCTGTCTATCTGTCTGTTTTTCTTTCTTTCTTCCTTTGTCACCCTTTCTTCCACTCTGCCTATTATTCCCTCTCTACCTCTCCCCTCTCGTCTCTGTCTTATGTCCGCCTCCTTGCTTTTACGCAGCAGGACGCTGCAGTAATGACCAGCTCTTAAATAATCACCCCACACACACTCACACAGTTATATGAGTGGGACTTCAGCTGACACGCGCTGTCATAGAGGCCCCCATCGAAAGGTGTGAGTGCTTATTATGAGGTTCATAAACAAGGAGATGGAGAGAACAAGGACAGAGAGGAGGTGAGACTTGGATAGAGAGGCATTCGTCTGCAGAGGAGAAATAATCAGGAGAATAATCATAAGCTACCAACTCCTCACTGCGCTGCCTGAGCTCATAATTTACTACGCAGATTCCAAAAGAGCTGGGACGCTTTGTAAGAACTAAATAAAAACAGAATGCGGTGATTTGCATTAAATAAGCTTTTTTGTTTTTTGGAAATATACCCTCCTTCTGAATGTGGTGCCTGCCACATACTCTGAAAAAAGTTGCGACAGGGTCGTGTTTACCACTGTGTTACATCACCTTTTCTTTTAACAACGCTCAGTAAGTTTTTGGGAACTGAGGAGGCTAATTGTTTACATTTTGAAAATGAAATTCTTTCTCATTCTTGCTTGATATATGACTTCAGGTGTTCAACCGTCCGGGGTCTTTGTTGTTGTATTTTTTGCTTCATAATGCACCACACACACCACCAAGTGCAGAATGTGTCTCAACATTGTCTGGCTGAAATAAGTGGGGATGTTTCGGACACATCTGGATGTCAGCGTATGTTGCTCCAAAACATGCATGCAGCTTTGAGCATCGATGGGGCCTTCACAGATATGAAAGTTAGCCATGATGCCATGGGCACTAACACACCTCCATACCATCAGAGATGCTGGTTTTTCCACTGGTTGGTCCTTTTCCTCTCAAGCCCAGAGGACACAACGTCCATGAAATGTGGACTCGTCAGACCACGGCACACTTTTCCACTTTGCTTCAGTCCATCTCAGATGAACGAAATCAGCAGCATTTCTGGATGATGTTGATTCGGCTTTCGCTCATATGTCAACTTGCATTTGTAGATGCAGCAACAAGTCTTCCTGAGTCTCCCTGAGGGGTGAAAGGTCAATCACAGGATTCTCCAGATTTTTTAAAAATGATATTATGGATTGTAGATGGTGAAATCAAAGATGCATTCTTTTCTTATTTACATTTTACACAGCATCCCAACATATTTTGAACATTTTTGCATCATTGCAGTTGCAAACGTGTGTGTATGTGTGTGTGTGTGTGTGTGCTCATCTTTGTGTATATTATTTTCTGCCAGTGTGCGCTGTACACACAGAACAGCATGCGGCCAAATAATGGCTGACCCAGCTCTGTGTACATACATGCGCTTGAGCTCTTTACTGTATGTACATGTTGAATATAATCACATATGAAGCATTTATTAATTATGTAAAGGCTGGCGTTGGCATTCGTGTGTGAATGAGGGTCTCCGGTGTTGTCTGTGCGGATACATTTTGATTTAATAGTGTTATTGGGTTTGCTGACACTGCGTTTGCATAAGCCAAGTAGATCATTTGCAAGGACTGTATGTGTGAGGGTGTAAACATGTAACGAAGCCAGCTCCTGTCGGTGCAGAACATCAGTATTAATATGTTGTTTTTTTTCCCTCCTGTTTGAAATATTCAGCCAGCTGGAAAACCGAGTCTCCTTTTCTCCTTCATTCTCACTTCATACTCTTTGCTTCTGCTCTGTAACTAACTGTTTTTTTCTCTCTTTCTCTACACATCTTTGCAGTGTGTCTGTGTCTCCTCTGCTCCACTTTGCGCATGTTTTTTCCTCAGTTATGCATACTTACAAGAAGCCAATGCCTCTGAATTCATTATGTTTTAATGTATGCATTACAAATCAGGGCAGAAATGGATAATCCAAATAAGAACTTCATATTTTTGCAGTATGTGGTTGTATGTAGAGCTCGGAAACAGATCATTTTCTATGCAAATAAAGCGGCTAATTCAAGCCGCTGTCAGACACTTTGTCCCAAAAACTTCTAAAAAAAAAAAAAAATGTATGCACTATTGAAGTTACACAGACTGCAGGATCATTTTGGCTTTAAGCTGTTCTGTTTTAGCATGTCCTCGACGAAAGTTGACCAACGTGAGAGAAACGTGCTACGTTCACTCTGTAAGGTTCAAAGATGTGAAGCTCAAAGATGGCCCTTTGTCATGATCTTGCAACCAAAGATAGCCTGAGACAAAATTCTAACGGATCTCAAAATGTGACTGCTGCTATGACCTGGGCCCACATATACGAACCAGCCAAAAGGAATGCACAAATATATGTTTATGTATGCTATTTTATCGCTTAGCATTCTACAAATACAAACCCAATTCCAAAAAAAGTTAAGATGTTGCGTGAAACGTAAATAAAAACAGAATGTGTCACTGCTGCCATCCAGATGAATTCTTTTTCAGAGACATCCCTGCTTATTTCAGCTAGACAATGCTAAGACACATACTGCGTTCGGCAAAGCTTCATAGCAAAAGAGTTCAGGTACTGGACTGGCCTGCCTGCAGTCCAGACCTGTCTCCCACTGAAAATGTGTGGTGCCTTATGAAGCACAAAATACAACAATAGAGACCCAAATTCTTACTGAGTGTTGTTAAAAGATAAGGTAAGGTGGTAAATATGCTTTGCAGGCATCAAATTCAGAATGAGTATATATTTGCAAAATAAAAATAACTAAAGTTAATCAGCTTGAACATTAAATATCTGGTCTTTGTTCACTTTGATATAGGGTGGACGGTATTTGCAGATCATTGCATTCTGTTTCTATTCATGTTTTACAGAATGTCCCAACTTTTGCACTTAAATGTTACCTCAATCTCTGTTTGCAAAATTGGCATTCCAAGTTGGCCTCTTTTCCCTAGCCATGACCAGATCCACATTCTTCTCCTCCTCCTCCTCCTCATCCTCCTCTTCTGTGGATTTTTTTCTTCTACACATGAATACCACCATTGCACAGGCTCACATTCTAGCTTAGCTTCATTGTTTACCACTAGAATGCTGCATATGGATGGTGCACGCTGAAGACGTACGCTGATGACGGCTTCTTGTATACTGACTTTCTTTGTAGCCTACGATTCAGTCAATCTGATCATCATACAGCCTACATACATACAACTCGGTGTTTCCCACCAGTGTATTGCAAGCTTGTTGTTGCCCTGGGCTTAAGTTGACCCCTCACGAGGCCTGAGGATCAGGGAATTGTATTGTTTAAAATGTTTATTTTTTCAGTATAGGGCCCTATGAAATCTGTGTTGTGGCAAATCTGCAGTTCCGGTTGTGATTATGTTATCACAGAAACTTGGGCCCTACAGTGATGCTATTACCAATGCCAGGTCCCTGTCAAAAACAACCCCCGTTAATAGCTACTCACCACCGGGCCTAACAACTTTTCTGGGGGAAACCCTGAAACTCAATGTCATACCCAAGTCTATTAGATCCATGTCACACAGTGTGGCTTGCAATAAATTAAATAAAGATTGCTGAAATCTCGCAGTCTATAGGCACCATTAAGTTTTGCAGCCTCTAGTCTTGAGTAAATACATTCAGTGCCAAAGTTTATCTCAGCTGACAGTATGTGGTTATCCGAGAAGATTGTGTATTGTATTTTGAGTGGGCTTTGCGGGGCCTCGGGTCAGGAACCTTACTCAGCACATGAGGGACGGCGCATTCAATTAGAGCGAGAGCGGAACATTATCAAAACTGGAGTTATGCGGTTCTGATTTAGCACCGGCAGGACATTAAAACTGAAGGGTTTAGCAGGGCCTGGATCGTCTGCCTGACTGTATTCAACTGAAAACATGGTTTTTCTTGAGCCCCTAAAACCTCCGGCGTGTATCAAGTACAACTTGTCATTGAACTCAAAGTCTATCCCAGCCCTTACAAGACTCTTAAGCCATTAACAAGCATCAGCTTCAGCCCCACTCTCTCCCCCTATGGCCCACTTAGATGGATGTAAAATTAGGCTTTAATCCACCAGCTGTATTAAATACATGCTCCCCAGTGTCAACACCGCTCATTCCATAATATTTCATTTCTTTCTCTCTCACTTGCTGCTACATTTATGTTCCCTCTTTTCCCCCTTCTGAAGCTCAAACTAACATTTCCTCTCTTCTATTTTTCTTTTTTTTTCTCTCCCTTTCTATATTTCTTGTATGATAGATGTGGTAAATTTAGTACATGGCCCCCACTGTCAACACTGCACTTTAAATGAATTTAATCTCCTCTCTCTCTGTCTCGCTGCCTTTGTATCTCTGTCTCTCTTTTGCCCCCTTTCTCTCTCGCTGTGGTTGATGGGCCATGGGCGGTTTGCGGATCGATAGTTTTGATAAATGGGAGGAAATCTGGCGATGGCTCTTGAAAATCTAACCTATTACGGCGGGTTTAGGAGCAAACTGGTTAAGCGTCTGTGTCTGCCTATGTGTGCATGTGCTCAATAACATACAGGCAGGCAGACAGACAGGAGGAGAAGCAGACAGACAGGCAGTATTACTCTGTTATTCAGCTGCGAGCTGGTTGAGAGATATGAGACATATTCCCAGCGGATACCAATGCCCTGTGGTCACTGTCCAGCAGTGCAGAGAGGCTTTCTGATTATTCTTTATTCAGATTGCTCTTGTATATTCACATTATTTTGCATTATTGTGTCGCTGTGGCACATTTCAAGCATGCATTCCTTTTACGCTGGCGGGCAAAATAACCAAATTATAAAAGACGAGAGACGTGGTCCTTGCAATTACTTCACAAAAAGTACCAGCACCTTGCTGCGTGCAAGCCTTATTTGCATGCAACTCCCATTCTGTTCTTCAATCTCATACGCTTCAAGGTCACATAAATAGCAACATGCCGTACAGCTGCTTCTGAGAAAAGAGCCAGCAAAGTGAATTGGACGCACAGAATAAGACAGGGAGGCAAACACAGAAAAACAGGCCATTGCCTCAGTGTTAGTAACAATTATGGCATCAAATGTGGCTGCAATATATCTGTTATATCATGTCACTGTTTCTGTGTTTCATCAGGATGTTTTGTCGTCGTGTTTTAAAAGTTATGGGAATCAGTTGTATTGTTGGCCTTGTATCACTGCAGATGCGAAATTCAAACTCCAGTTCAATCGTCCTCCATAAAAACACAACAAAACCAGTTCAATTTATTGCTCTTAAGTGTATCTACACAGTCAGAACAAGCCTGAACAAGACAGCCAACATCACATGGTGATACAGATTGGAGAGTTTGCTCTCTTTAAGATCTTAGATGGAATTAGAGAGGACGACTCAAAGCAAATATAATGAGCTTCTGGCCCAGTCGTTTTATTACTTGGACTCCAAATAAACACATAAAATGGCTGGAGTTATGGATCTGGGCTCCTGTCCAAAAAGACAAGCATGTTGACTTTGTCCGACTTAAGCTGCGTGGAAACTGGGTCAGAATATTCCTCTCCGTACTGAGGCGGCACCTGTTTCTCAAGTATTTTTGTACATTTCTGGACATCAGAGCTCAGCTTTTAGCAGTCACATTTCTCTCTTTTTTTTAAAAAATAGTTCCTCCTGCCAGCAGAGCACTGATTGCCTTAATTCATTTGTGTGACGTATTTAAAACAGCATGAGTGCAAATTACATTTGAGAGCTCCACGGTAGCTGGATGTTCACACCTCAGCAGGATAGAGGTACATAATCAGTGTACAAAAAAGGTAGCATGACGACATGCATGATTTAATCCAAAAATAAAACAACACACAAGTCCATCATGGGGTTACAAAACCTCTGAATGTAACATAAATGTAAGTGGTGACTCACTGGAAGACCAAAGGGGAGCACAGCGGGACAACTTTTAATCTAAGTCTCTGGATCAATCTCGATCGATCTGTGACACTGAACAGAATGTGGAGTGTATGTACAGCATATGTTGTTTCTGCAGAATCCAATGTTAGGGTCAGCTATTACATTTGCATTTTGCAGACATCAGAGAATATTTCTTTTGAGACTGTAACAGATGTAAAGGCTGTCAGTAATGAAGTTTTAAACTCTAACTTGTGTGCCCTGGGAGGAGTAAAGCATTTACAGAAGCACACACTGCTGTGTAGGCTTATTATGGTGGATAAATAACAGTGGTTTTGATTGATTTGTTATAAATATTTGTTGTCAAATTCAGTTTTTTTTATATCCTGTGTATTGCTTTCAAGACAGCTTACAAATATGCATTCATGGTCCGCTTCAGCACTATGGACAGAGCTGTAGAGGAGCTCTAACTAGCTTTTAGGGTTACAAATCTTTCTTAGTTTCTTACTAATAGTTGAAAATGTTAGCAATTGATTAGCCAAGTAATCATTAATAATTAATAAGATACAGAATTCATGATTTTCTCTCATTTTAACTTGTATTTAATTAATTCTAGCAGCACATTAGTCATGTGAAACATTCATTCATGAAGCACAAGCAATTTAAACGAGCAGTATAATAAAACAATCAGGCTCTCACTTGAAATGGCTGCTCTTCTGCGCCTGTCCTTATTCGACAAATGGCTCCATCAAACAAAACAATGTTAAAAGGGGCTCAGTTACTTACATTTCTAGGCTAACAAGGCAGACCACATCAATCTGTGAGAAACCCTGTGATTTCCAGGAAAATGCATCAGTTAAGTCCTTCAACCGGAGATGTACTTGCTTTTAATTCATTTAAAGCTGCAGTTGGTAGAAAGCCTAGAAAAAACAGTTGGTTGTTGAGTCTCATCTCCAGGATGTGAGTTAGGTTTCGTTGCTGCAGAAGGGTTGAGAAGCAGGATTGAAAATAAATCTGCTTTTTAATCCCAGAAGTTTGAAACATAGATTCTGAGGTCCCCTCCTGCCAATAAGGGAGTCGGGATCGGAGTGACTCTGGTGTTTCTTCCTCCAGAAGCTCCACTCTGCCACCGACCCTCTCCCTGGCTCTGAGCAGCTGTCTGCCGGCTCTGTGTCTCAGCTCCGCCCGGCCCTCTCAGCCTTCAGGAAAAGCCCTGTGATAGATGAGAATGAAGGAAACTGAAGGTGAAGTCAAAAGTAACAGAGTGAACTAACAAACTCCTGGGCTGAGCACATTCTGCCATTGATTCAAGGCTTCACCAAACACCCGGTATCTGAGATGACCCATGATTGGTTGAAATCAACCATCATGGCCCAGATTTCCTAAAGCCTGAAAACAGAAACAAGAGGAGGTGCAGAAGTCTAGTTTTGTCTCGGACCACTTGATTTACAATCAGTTAAAATGTTCTTATGGAATTATTGCTCATTGATGCCAAAAAAAATGTTGCCTACCACAGCTTTAATTGTGGACTACACATCATCTAAGGCGATGTCGGACATTTTTGAGAATTTTGGTGTGCTCAAAGACTGTGACAATAACGTTGGCAGTGGCTTTTTTGCCTGCGAAAAGTTTCAGAAAGTGTTAGCTTTTGTTAGCCACAAGTTAGGCTCATTATCATTATGGAAACACATTGTCAGCTGCAGGAGCACAGGTGCCCTGCCAGTCGAGAACACAAGCGAGTGACAGGAGACAAGTTGGTGACTGTGTATGTGTGTTTAATCACGAGTGCAAGTCAGGTTGCAGGGCTTATATTTGCAGTTCCTGGCAGGTGTGGATTTGACTTAGAGACTTAGAGATAAACGCAGATATCGGGTTCTGGAAGGACTCTGCTGGGACCTCTCGCACCTGAGGCAAGAATCATACCCCTAAGACGAAACAAAGAGAGGATCTTGTCGGGCTCATTGTACAATTCAGCTCTAGTTGTTTTGTATTTAATTGATATTTAAGTCCAGCAGTTTGTCATAACATGAACATTGTAGAACGTTTCTTGGGACATTTTCATATTGTGAATACCCTCCACCCACCTAACTCTTCCTATATTTTCATGACTATACAGAAAAATAAATGCCAATAGACAACAGAAGAGAACTAAAACTTTGCAATTGTAGATAAAAGGTAAATAAATAAATAAACATGAAAAGAAAGAAAAAAAAGAAGGAAGCCAAAGAAAAAACAGCATAAAACTTATTTACATATACATATATTACCAACCAGGGTTTAATCCCGGGGAACGGGATTCCCAGGAAATCTAATCTAATCAAGACCATTTCTCATGTCACAAGCATGCTCCCTAGGTAGTACGGTAACACCTTTTGGCCCATCAGATTAATTCTGTTGCAAACTGACCTCTTGTGATTGCTCCAGTACCGTAGTACGCTGGCTCACTGTATTCATCACTCGCAACCACGGCTCGCACCAGCAGAGAAGCCATAGAATACAGTACTTAGTTTAACAGAATGGCTTAGAAAACACCAAATGACTTGCTTTAAAGAATTTTGTTAGTTTATGTAATGAGGATTTGTAAAATATCACTTGCATGAGTATTCTCAGGAGACAAATCATAGACAATAAATTTGGCACTTCATAATTCTGGCAGTTGCAGTCGAGCAGCAGTTATAACAAAGTTCAAGCTGGATGCGAAGCTTATATTAATTCTAATGATGGACATACATTGTGTTCTTTTGCCTTAATAATGATCAAAATAATACACAAGAAAGGTCAGGTTTGGAACACATATTTGCACACTTCTTCTTGTTGCATTTAGTGTTGCTTGAAATGACCAGGGCTTAGCTAAAGTTATTCTTTGCAGAGGATAGAAAAAGTCTTATTTTCAGGAAAAAATATTAATCCCTATTACCAACGGGCTTTATCAGCTGATATTCATTTTAAGTGATGTGTGAGATCAGGTCTTGGGCATTGTCTGTTATTCATATAGTCCAAGAATGGGCTGCATATTTTCAGAAACGAGTCTTGGTGGCCTGAGAATCTAGATACGAGTCATTTATAAGTTGCTATGTTGGACATTACCTCTATGCAGTGTGTAAAAGATGAAGGTGTGGTTGTTTTCCACTGATTCACAATAATTCTGCATCCTGTTAGCATGGCCAGTCGGCACTATAATTTTTTTCAGCCCGTACATATTAAGAATACTACAATTCATCTCTAATTGTTTGGCCTGATGCACATTAAGTTGTAGAAATCCACTCATAACTCCTTCTGTCTGTTTATTTGTGCCGCAAACAGAACTAAATAACAGATGAGACGAGGAAAGAGATGATGAGAGTTAAGAGCAGAGGTTCTTTTTCATAATTCAGCGCAGACAGAATGACAGAGACGGCAGCAGATAAGCCAGTCTGCACACTATAATCCACTGCAGGTCCGTCCAGACTGCCGCTGGTTCACTTTTCAGTGCTTATGGAAATCATAAAACACACCGACGGCAACGAAGACCTTCCTCCATTACAGATAAATGACTGTAAATAACTAACAGCAAAACTCGCTGAGGCACCTCACATTGCAGATGGATTGAACAAAGTGCTCAGCGTACAATAATAACAGCAACAATCAAGTGCAACCTCCACACGCCCACCCAGACTCAGCCACCGAGCTGTTTCATTTATACATGCATTATGTATATTCGCAGCTACATTCACCTTATTGATTTTGAAATGTGACATTTTTTCTCCCCTGGATTCCTTTGTTTTGGCTCTGTAACTGCCTCTGGGATGAGCCACAGCAACATCCCTGCCAGTCTGTAAATTCGGCTGTAATCAAGACTGATAGAAATATCTCCCCTTGCTGGAGCTCCCTTCAAAGCCTGTGTCGGAAAGCCATTTTCCTACTAATGCTAATGTAGCCTGCGAGTCCGTTGTATTGATACCAGAGCTGCTCTTTGAACTCTGGACTATGTGTGTGTGTGCGTGCATGTATCTGTGTGAGTGTGCGTGTGCGGCTTGGTGGGGAGGGCTGAAGGAGGGATTAGGTTTTGACTGTGTTTGTGCGGGTCTAAATCCCTAACAGAGCTCGCTGACCTCGGGCCGGATGCAGAGAAATGAGTTCATCCTCAAGATAAACACACACACAGATACCCTCTCCAACAACACACACAACAGCTAGACCCACACACTCGGTCTCTCGCTCTCTGTTTCCCTCCCTCCCTCCCTCCCTCTTGTTCACAAACACACACAGTTTGGTTGAATAATGGCCCAGTGAGTGGTGTGCCTATGGGGAAAGCTGTCAGTTTAATTGAATCCAGTATTCTCCATTCTCCCTGCCTGCTAATTGATTCTGTCAGGCTCTTCTGCTTGACAAAGAGACTGACATTTCCCCCTGCGTGGTTATGACTGTCACAGTGTGAGTGACTGTATGTGTGTGTTTGCCCTCACAAGTTATTTACTTAGAGCTACAGGAACCTGCATGTGTGTGTGTGTGCATGTGTGCCTATTGTTTGAGCACATTACTAATTTAGAAGGGCAGGAAAGTTAAGTTCGCCAAGTGTGTGTGTTTGTATAAGTCCATTATACTGTATGTAGACATGCATATATGTGAAAGTCTGTGTAAAGGAAAAGAGACTTTTTCTTCTGAACACATTATACATTATAAAATAGTTACTGAAAATGTGTGAAAAGACTCTGTTGTTAATGATTTCTGTGTTTAGGATTTTTTTGGGTGGACCTGAAATACGGCTCGGTGACATGCTGGAGCCATGGTTCCCCAGCGCTAATATATGTCACCCTCCATAATGGTCAGTCAGGAACGTGCCTACAGCGACTCTCTCAGTCCAAATCAGCCCAGCAGTTCACTTCAGCTCGCCTCAGTTTCAACAACCCGGCACAGAAGAATTAAAAACAAATACCGCCCTGTCACCGTCCTTTGGCTCTGGTGGCTCAAACATGTCTGGACATGTCCAAGAAAACTGCTAGACACTGCGTGTGTGTTTCATTTTCAGGTTGTAGTGGTGTTTAACACTGAGACAGTGGAGCGGACACGCCCCAGTGCGTTTCAGAGCAGAGGAAACTGCTCATTTTTTCATGATTTGGACGCGTTCCTGTGGTGTGACACACTCGGGGCACACATTTAGGTAGATAGATTTGCCCCAAGATTAGAAATAGGAACTATGAGTGGTGTTCTATTGTCATTTTTCTCGTGGGAGGTCAGAAATGTTAGAATTCCGAGTTGTCTGGAATGCAGCATAAGTGGGGTCATGAGGTTCTGTGGGTTAAGAAATGTCTCAGCGAGTATCATCGTTGGAACATAATCTGGTTCACTGTGATTGTATGGCTCGGTAAAAGGTAACAAGCACAGACCAGACAAAAAAAAAAATCACAGATGCACATTACTCAGCGCAAAATACATGCACAGTGCCTCATCACGCTGCTGGCATTTATAGCACAGTGTAAAAATGCTCCACTTGCATCGCAAAGAGGCGTCCCACTTTATGTGAGACGGCACGGGAGCTCCACATATCGAGACCGTGTTCCACATTTCGATTGACTCTGGTTTTCAAAAGACAAACGACTGCAGGACGGATGCTTTTCCAAAATCTGGCTTTTATCCCACGGCTGTGAAGGAAGCGGTTAAGGCTGTCAACACAGGGCTGTGTTTGATGTCAATCAAACTGCATACACACGGGTCAAGTGCAAGTTAACCTGTCACCGTCTCTGCCACTCTGCACCCAACTGGGAAAATTGTGAGTCACCTCAAAGTCACAAGTTCTGCAGACATAGGAGGAATATGATGACAACAACCAGAAAGAAAAGGACTGGGAAAACTACTTATCTGTTGTCTAATGTGTGCTACTGAATCAACCAGAGGGCAAAGCATAGAGATTTATTTTTTAATATCAAAATTTTAGACTACCTCTCACACTGGCAACATGTCCCACATTGTTGAGATCTGGTCACCGTTGTTTTTGTTAAAGTTTATGCTAAGCTGTGATTGGTGCATGCAGGGAAAGTGGAAGTGCTTAGGATCAGTCATTTATAGTTTAACTGTTACTTTTGTGCATTATCTAAATTTTGGCCCAATAAAAAGTTTTAATCTAAATGACCCGGTGAAAACATTTAATGTGCAATAACTTGGTGGTTTGATTTGTAGTTTCCATCACACATAAATTAAAAACAAGTGGAAATGGGACAGGCCAAAGCTATCAACGGAAAAAAAAATATTCTGACACTTAGTTCTGTTCTGCTTCTAAAAATATATTTGTTTTTTCTCTTTGTCTAACTTTGTCTGGCTGTCTATCATTATGGCCAGGGGAGCATTTTACCAAAGTGTCAACAGCACCTACATCATTTTTATTTCATTACACGTCAGCGGTTGATGTATTGCATTCACTTCAGTCCAGACACTCCGGGCCCTCTTTGCTGCCCTTTCAAACGATATGAGATTGGCAGTGAAGAAAAGACACACACTTGCCTGCATACACACACGCACACACACACACACACGGAGCAAAAGCCTGTTTTGACCAATATGCAACCTGGAACTGTCACTTTGACAGGTGGCGCAAAAGAATAAAGAATTGCTGGAAATTTTGTTGTGAAACAAAAAGTTTTTCTTTGTCTGTGTCACAGATAAAGACAGAAATTCATCAGCACTGTCTCGTTTGAGAGTTTTCAAAAAAACAGAAGTGAAGAAAATGACTTTAAAGGAGCAGTATGTAGCAATTAAACATCCAAAAATCAGTACTGCGGTCCAAATAGTGAGTTTGAGCGTGAGACTGTATATTAAATGGGTTGAATCCCTATTTAAGAAACAATCTATGGTTGAAACGAGTTTTTCCTCCAGCCTCCTCCTTCCTAGACTCAGGCAGGCTGCAGGAGCAATTTGACAATAACAGGTGACAACAAGTCCTACACAATAAGTTCACTAGCTGTTTAAAACTATCATTATCAGACAGTGTAAAGCTGAGCCCATTATCCTGAAAACAAAAGCCCACTTCGTCGAAAACACACACTCTGAAGTTAGAGTTCAGTGACTGCCTGCCAAACTCCATTAACATATTGCTCAATTTAACCGTTATAAACATCTACTCCCTCTAAAAGATTATTAATGATATTTTACAACTCATAAACAGACATTAAGTCATTTGGGGAAGCATTCGGCATTAATTTGAACTCTAATTAACATGAAATATGAACATGAGAGAAGCAAGTATTTCAACTTAGCTTGTTTACTTGATCTCTGATGACATATCGTAACTTTAGGATTTATTACAGTAAATATATCACAGATTTCTCCTTTAAAACAACCAAGGATCAGGATTCTTTCACACTGATGCAAGCCAGACAGTCCTGGTGTACCAAAGATATTCACTTCACTTGAGAACTAGAAATACTCAAGTCCATTTTTATTCTGGGTACTGATTCTGGTAAGAAAACTCAGGATTTTCTGCTGATACTGAGTGAAAATTCACTGGATAGAACTTATTTGACTCATTTCATGTAAGGCAACATGGAGCCAGAGGGTTCAGCGGCGCTAAAAAAACCTGAGTTGGCACCAATGAATGTAACTGACAGCGGAAACAGTGAACTTTTACAACAACGTTGACAAAAGAAATTATGTAATGTGGATCTGTCCCATTATGTCCAATAGCTGCTCTGCTTAATAAGGTCAATGTTGGCACCTCTCGTATTTCAGCTGCTTGACCTTTACTACATAAGAAGGTGTTTTTACTGCGATTCCTCTGTGAATAGTTCTTATTCAAGACAGTTGACACAGGCTCAGCCCTGATGTATGGAGCACAAGCTCTATAAAATATTCAAGATGTTTACTGTATGGTTTGTGCTTTCTATAGACATACAAACACACAGGAAACAGCGAAATAAAGGGTCAGTGAGCATCATGCGTCGCCACTTGAGGGCTAATAACTTGACTTTAAAAGCACGACAGCCGCTCAGGTCATAGTGCGCGTCAAAAATAACCAACCAGCTTGCTTGGCTGGCAACCATTTATATTTAAATAGAAGTCAGCCAACTTGACAACCTCTCAGCCTTATTCAGGCACAGCCACATGTCACTGTCTATCTCCAGCCCTCCTGTCTCTTCATTTTGCTTTTTCTGTCGGTCCGACTATCTTTCTGTGTTTGACTGCGAATCTGCCCACCTGTCTCTTTATCATCCTTCTGTCCATCCCCGCATCCGGCCTTCCCTCCCGCCATCTGCCTATGTGTCGAGCATGAATCCAGCCACCCCAGCGGAGTACATACACACGACATACAGTAGACACAACTAATCTCGCAATAATCTCTGCCCAGATTATCTCTTCCTCTTCGCCGGGGCGATGGAATGGGAGGGAGAGTGGGAGATTAGAGTTACGGGGTCAATAACTTCTCCAGTTTCATACAGGAACGTCTCAGGAAATAGGTTAAAAGAGTTTTATTGGTATTTAACTTTGATAAAGACATCCTCTTCTTGCTCTGAGTCAGACAGTTTTAGAGAGAGTGGCACAGCTTGTTGGAGAAAGCGTTTTCAATGCAATGCTGCATTCACTGAGTCATGGTATTTAACAGCAGCGTGAGCGAACAGAGTTTATCTAAGGCTGTTGCTTCTCCAACTATTTTAGACAATAAACCAGGCTGAAAAGCGGTGTTATAAATATTACATCAACAAGTTGCTTGGAGAAGAGATTAAAGCTGAGTCTCCACTGTTACGCAGAAGTTACTGAAAGTTTTTTTTTTAACTTTGTTTCTGGAATCAGAATCTTTAATGATACGTTAAATTGGTTCTTGAACATTTTTCAATACCCTGTTTGAAATATTTCTTCAACCGAGTACCCCCCGGTCTTGCACAGCCAGACCTGTCTCCACAGTGTGCAGCGCAGGAGAAAGGTCTGGCTCCACATACTGATATTCTGTTATCAAGGAAAAAAAAACGTCCTGCCGTGTTTGTATTTCTCTAAACCAGTCACAATTGTCTTGGGCAGAGGTAAACCCAGAATGCTGGTGACCGGTTTTCTCTGCTAAATAGCGTCGGGGGGAACTTGTTTTGGTGGAACATTTGCAGGTGGGGAGGTGAGCCCTGGCATTAAAATGTCTAAATCCCCACAAAAGAAAAGGTAACAGCTGCTAGTTTGTTTACATTTGTACCATTAGGGACCCAGGTGCTAATGAGCCATTTTCAGCATGTAGGTTGCTATCTCGGAGGTTGGTGTTTCCCAGGGGTTTTTGAAAACGTAGATAGCGGATGTCGCAATGACAACTGAAGCCAAAGCATCTGGTGAGTCAGACTAAGCAACCCCTGACCAGCGTAAAAACATTTTTGGTGTATAAAGAGCTACAATACAGTGCTGCAAAAGACACTGGCTTCCCTTCACAGTGAACGTGATTCAGTTTGTTGGGTTCTTCTTCTATGAAGTTTTATGGCAGTTGACAGTTTTCTGCACTTAATTGCATTGAAAATAAGAATATTCAATATAAACTGTGGTTTAGTTGAACTTACATTTACATTTTTATTGAACTTACTATAGCATAATTATTTTTGGAATTATGCATGACTAACTGATGATTTTTTTGAACTAACAAAACCTCCTGTACCCCCTGCAGTACTCCAAAGTACCCCTAGGGGTACTAGTATCCCCATTTGAGACTGAATGTATACAGGACACCACAAGGACATGTCCAGAACCAAAGCTGATTTAAATACTCAGAAGAATAAAAAAAATAAAAATACATACAATACATACATGAAACTGAGAAATGCATTCATGAAGCGTAAATGAATTCCAAAGTAATTACACATACTTCCCCCGTGTCAGGATTTTTCTGCAGAGGCTGTGGCCTCTGCCTTCAATATGCAAAGCATGGGGATGCAATTAAATGACTTATGGATCTTTCCACAGGGTGTGATTGGCTGAGCTAGTTTTTTTTTCTGTCAATGTCCAATCAATCGCAGTTTGCATATTGAGAGTAAAAAGAATCTCGGTCTCACCTGAGGAAAATGCTGCTGCAGAAATCTTTCTCAAGGCAAAAAAATAAAAATT
>JAJHUR010100815.1:6573-21623 GCA_027495735.1 Lutjanus campechanus | reverse complement strand
TCTCTAAATATACCTAATTGCATCAGAAAAAACCTTTAATTAGTTTACTTAAATAAGAAAAAGACTGTATGTTGCTTTATTGAATGCATAATGCATGAAATACAGTAAAATCACAATTGGCAGATTTGCCAATAAAATAACCTTAAATACCTGCTGTATCAAATTTGATACACACATTTTCAACACGGTTTTACTATAAACTAAGTTATGAAATATTAAGTAGTTTTACATTGCATCAATCCAGTAAATATTCCTGTTGAAGATTCAGTAACAATTTGAAAGTTTTTCTTTCCTTAACCTTTTCAAAATTAGCAAAAATATCCTTGAAAAAACACCCGTGGGTCACTGACTGACAGCAGCCATTTTGGATGTCTCAAATGAACACCGTCTGGTGCATGAATCACTGATCCCTGGTGGATTATCCATCAACTGCATGTGTCTGATTGTATACATCAGATTTTTCAGGAAAAAAAATATCACACTGATAATGTAGAGGTCTCAAAAACTCATGTATCAAATATGATACGTTTGGCTTTATAGGGTGTATTATCTGCCTCAAGAGTGCAAACCCATCACGTCTCAGCATGACATTTTTTTTATATCATTTAGCATGTGCTCTCCCTCTCTTTCCCACTTCCCCGCCTTCCATTTCCTACTTGTTAGCATGGAGGAGAGGAGCAGCAGCCTCTTACAGAGAAAAAAACTTAATACTTTCACACCAGGATGATGTGCTTATTATGTCCTTTTACCAAATTGTTCAATAATGACAAAGTCTGTTCTGTCATTTTTTCCTTTTACTATCAGGTCACCCTGAGTAAACTAAATGTTTAAAGTGATATTCCACCCTTGATGAAAATAGGGTTGCAGCCAAATCCAGTACAATGGAAGTGAATGGCGACCACGGATAAAATGTAAAAAAAAAAAAGAACATAAAACAAACACAAAATGTCTCCATCCTGCTCATGCGGTGTAATCCAAGTGTCTGTGAGCCACGACATTCAACTTTAACCACAAAAGACGCCATTTATAGCATGTTTTTAGTCGAAATGTCAACTGTAGCCTCCCAGGTAGCATGTAAACATGGTGTCGATGTATCGCGAGACTTCATATATCTCTTTATGGATGTACGTGTGAAAATATTGTGAGATCTCTTGTGCATCTGGCTCCAGTCTGAGAGGCTATATAATTGGTAACACTTTATTTGAAGGGGTGTGTGTAAGACTGTCATGACGCTGTCATAACCGTGTCATGAACATGAAGGAGTGTTTGACTTTTGTCATTTAGTTTCATTCAGTAAATTATGCCATTTTAATTAGTTATTGTTGACATTGTTTGTAATGTCTTTGTTATGACATCATGGCATTAACTATGACAACTTGAAATGGTCCAATACAACATAACTTGTCGATGGCTTTGCTGTTAAGTTTTATGTTTTAACATTACAGTATACTTCACATGTGGTTGGTTTTGACATTGGCTGTCATAAGACCATGACCTCCTTGACCTCGTAAAGTAGTACATTTTGGACATGTCATAAAATTGTCATTAAGTTTACTTGTTGCCAAAGTAGGCTAATCACTGTCTGCTGTTACCTGTAGCTTGTGTTAGCTACATAGCTCAGTTAACTGTGAAGCTAGCCACCTGATTTACTGACTCACCCTGGGGTGCCAGGAGCCAAACCAAGCAAGAAAACCACCTCGGTGCTGTACTCCCTATCATCAAATTGGGAACTGTCAGTCACAGAGGCCAGAAACACAACTCCAAATAAATATTGCTCCATGTCTGCTGGATCTGTTTGCTGACACCTTACCAATTTAACGTTATAATATAATAATATTTCAATGCTGTGATTACAACTTGTTGCATTGCCCCCAAGTGCATAAAAGGTAAATTAATGCAGGTTTTAAACAGTGTTGTGATTGCCAGTTCTACCTAGATATCTCTCATTTGTTCTATTCTATTGTCTTTTTCTTTTGTAACCCTTGATATATCTTTTTTCAGTGTGCTGCAGCAATGACTGTTTTCCCCAGAAGAATCATTATGGCTTTATGTAATTGTACATTTAATTTCTGTATCTCAGTGCTCACTGATATTTCCTACTTGAAGAAACATCAGTAAATTAATCATGCAGCATAACAGGATCTAAGCAGACAATCAAAACTTGTTCAGTTTGTTGCGTGTCAGCTTGAGTTAACTCTCTGCCTGCAGTGCTGAACCCACATGGGCTCTCCATGACTTTGATCACAAGTGAAGAAGAAGAAATGAGGAGGAACAAGCGCTGTGTGGGCCACTGATAGACTAAATGAAAGGAGGACAGAGGAGGGCTGAGAGACTTGGAGACTCCAGGTGCACTTACATCCAAAGAGAATTATGAAGCCATTAACACGTGGTGGTTCATGGACAGCTTCACTGCAGAATCACAGAAATCTACCTGTAATTTCACATTAATGAAATACTTTCATTAAGTTATGTTTTTTCTGCTTCTTGTCTTGTGCAGCAACTTTAAGGTCAAGGGGAGAAAAACAAAAAGGTACCCATGTGAGACGTTATCAACCCTCTCGCTTTTTTATTCTTAGTGACAGGAGCATTTGGTAGAACACTAATTGCGTCTCGTTGGGATATGTGGGAGGATTGAGAGAAAGAGAGACACAGACGGAGGGAAATGGAGACAGGTGACTCAGTATTTCATGCTCAGACAGATAAAGTTAATTGTGCTTTCTGAATTTTAGCATCAATATTAAGTCACATCATTAACTTTAACCTTTTCTAACCATTTTTCTAAGCTCCTTACAGTAAATGTCTCTCCTACACTGCACATATTACAGTAGTAGACACACATTACCAAGGTTGAGAACATTTCACTTTCTTGCATTTATTCTTATTATATAATACACTAACATTAACCTGTTTCAAGGTTCAACGTCAGCCCCCAAAATGACCACCAGGTAAAACCTTCTCTGTGGTTTTGCTGCAGTTTTCTGCAAAAAAAGAGCCTGCATTGCTGCAGAGACCATCTGTGTCACAGCACCAGTTAATCACACTCCCAAAAAAAAGAACAACTTGAGATACTTGAACTCTTCCGGCTGCGTGAGACAATCCTCTTCTTTCAGGCAGAGAACACTGCTAAATGTGCACATCAGCTATAACAGTTGAAAAAGATGGAACAGCTTCTCACCTCCCATCTTGAACTGCTTGAATTGTTTCCAGGAATACAAACACAACAGCCCTCATATTGTACTTACTGTATTTAACTTGAAACAGATTTTAAAAAGTGATCCCATACTTCCGTAGGATGCTACAGTGCTCTGCAACCACTCTTCTGCATGTATCATTTACATTAAGGTCCTATTATGTAATTCACACCCGTCCCTCCCACCCATGGACAGCTAGATGCATGCATTTGTTGGCAAGCTGAAGAATTTGGGACCGGCTTATGATCAAAAACTAGGGTGCTGCCAACTTTGCTAATATAGCCCAACATCAAGCAAGTGCAACAAATCTCCACATAGCAAACCAGCTAATATTACTTACTAGTCCAACTGCAAGAGGACAGGCTTTTTTTTTCTGCAAATAACTAAAAGTCAGTCCAAGATTTACTCTTTTTTCCCCTCTTAGCTTCTTCTGTCAACATTCTCTTCGGTCTCTTCCCCATACATGCCAACATTTAGGTTGCAAAATACAAGATTATTTTTTGATGGGGGGTGGTTGACAGCTTATATGCTTTATACTGTATGAAAGAGAGCAGCAGGATTTGTTGATAAATTTGCAGCCTCTGATAAATGCCGAGCAGGAGCACAGCACTATTACAAATGACTGTTCACCGTGTTTATCTTCATTAAAACACATGAAAATGACACCAGGCTGCTACAGTGTAACCATACAGACCTCTATACACATCAGCCTGGCTGTTTATTCACTATTCTGCTTTTTTATGATATGTCCGGATGTCCGCTTACCAGGGCTCATGGAGACACACAGTGCAAACGCCAGAACTAACACCTTGGGTTTGGCATTTATTATTGAAATTTCAAGAGAGGGTACAAAATATTAAACTGAAGGTACAATGCGTGCTTTTGTACCCTGAACCGGGCCTGTGTCAGACAAATATACAAAACGTGGATCCATTTGTGACCGCAAATTAAGGGAGTTTTCTGGGAAAAAAACAGTGGGTGTTCGGAAATGGCCATTAAATACAGGAGAAACCCGAGTTGGCAGGTCTGCTCTTCGCCTCTGCCATGGTGTTCAAACCAAGAATAATAAGCCAGCTTTGGAGGCTGAAGACCCAGGGTTGGTGGTGTGTGACATAGTAGCAAGTTGTAAAGCGTTATGCACGGGAGATCATACCCATTAAACCCAAGTTCCATAGTGCAAGAACAGGCATTCACGGCATGGAATGGGAATGAAAGATGTGCCACTCTCCCTATTACAAGTGAGTCTGACATTAAAATGGTTTTGAATCTGAGTGAATAATGGACTTTGATTTATCAGGTGGCCAAAAACAGAACTCCAGCTCAATACTAATGTTGCTCTCTTTCTGCTGAGGATATTTGCGAGACACATTAGCTAAAACAACTTTGTAACATGATAAAATATGTTTTATGATTGTTCTGATGCCTTCAAGTGACATACACTCACTTCTGTGCAAAACCTTTTTATCTTTCCATTGCAGCATAGCAGGGCCGTCCCTGACCAAAATGGGGCCCTAAGCGAAAAAATTTTTTGGGGCCCCCGCCCCGAGCCAGAAACGAATGAAATTTTGTCATTTGTCATGACAAAATTTGGTCCCGAGTCCAAGTCAAGTCTCAAGTCTCTAAAAAAATAAATCTCTCATGTCTCTTCTTGTTTTAATGAGCCTTCTATTATCTGCTGCTATTCGGTCTATTAAGAATACTGCACAGCTATATCTAAGAAATTCAAAGCATCTACTGTATTATTATCCCTCCTTTATCTATTAGCATAAAGTATCAGTACTGATTAGTTGTTTGTTATATGATCACTTTAAACAGTCTTGTTTAAAGTTTTTATAACCACACGTAATTACAAAGGGTACAGCAGCAGCTGCAGACAGGGGCGCAGGAATGAGTTTAACATTGGGGGGGACACATATCAGAAACCTGACAGATCCGTACTACAAGCAAGTAATCCCATTTTTCCACTTTTTTGTGAACTCTAGTAAAATATCTACTGTTATGTTTCTCTCTCTTACCTGTTGGTCTGCTCCCGTCTCTCCTTCACTTTGACTCCCTGCCTCAAACCCTTGATGTCCCTGCATGGCATTAATGTATTTACAACAGACAACATTACATATAGTAATGTACAGTATCAGCATTTGACTTACAAAAGCATCTGTTAAGGTTTTTATCATACAGAATGAAGACTTTTAACAATGTATAGTTTCATATACTGTCAACTCTGTTTACAGCATAACCTAATCCTTACAGTAAAAGTTTTCACTAATTTATTCTAAGACCTCACCTCAAGCCCTGTACCATCCTCTCCTTTTCCTGTCTCCTTCATGCTGCTGCATTGCTGCTCCTAAACATACAAAATAGCTTCAGAGATGCACGTCTAAGGTTCAGCTCCTGAACATAAAGGTGGCTCATTTTAAAACTAAACGGGAAAAAAATCCACTTATCGGTCACTATGGAGAAGAATTTCACCATATAAATGTGCAGAACACTAGTGGGGTGTTCTAGTGCAACTGATAACATAATCATAACCCAAACCCTTATAGTACTGTGGAAATAATGAAATAATTATTTAAAATCTATCTTTAAAAACATCAACTTGACATCAGTCCTCACCTGTTCTCCTTTCTGGATCTATTATAATCAATAATATGATTTTTAAACCTTAACTCACACCCTGAAGCTCCACCTGACTCTCCTATCTTTTCCCTGAATGAATTACAGTTCTTCTCATCATAAAATTGTTTATGTTTAAAAAATAATAACGGGCTAATACATATTTCAATAATCAATTTAATACCTCACCTGAGCTTCCTCAGTCTCTCCACCTTTCACTGCTTCACCTGCCTTACTACTCTGTGTAGCTACTATCATTCTCCTGATAAGACTATTGCACATAATATCTAATATAATGTCATACATGCTGAAATGAGATGACAGGACATTTTGGCTAATGTTGACGTTACTTGGGAACACTGACAAAGTTAGCAGTTAAATAATGGACGAGTGACCATCCCAGGATTAAGATGACTTAACTCAAAAGATATGGTTTCTAAATGTGAACGTAAACTAACAACAAGACGTTATAAACAAGCCATATTCATGGCAACGTTCCCTACAGACCGTTTTAACTCGTCCAAAAGAGTTTCTGTCAGACCGTCTATCGTGAGAGACCAAACTGAGCCGGTGAGGGAGGGGCAGTGACATGACGCTGCGTTGCGCTTTCAAAATAAAAGCACGTGAGTTAAAGATTTAAAAATCAAATATTTTTCTCCTCCGCGGTATAATTTTTGGGGCCCCTATTGGATCGCGGGGCCCTACGCACTGTGCGTGTTCTGCGTGTAGGCAGGGACGGCCCTGCAGCATAGTGAATAACATCCTGACAGCACCATGACATTATGTCAGTGAAACAATATGACAATATCAGTTTGAAGAAGTGAGACAAGAGATGCTTTGCACAGCTCACAATAATTAAAACAAAAGAAATTGTGCATGGTTAAGTTTGAGAGGTGGGGTGTAATGTGACAAAAAACCCTCTCTCTTCAGCCTCCGGGGGGTGGAGGTTGCTGCAGCACCCTCAGCACCCCTCCATCCTGAGGCTGTGTCTGAGAGCAATGGCTCTGTGTGTCATCTCCTCAAAACCAGCTGTACCTTACATGCATGTTGCTTCAGTCGTCAGTGGTTGGTGAAAACTACTCGGTGGGAGGTGGAGAGATACTCAGTGGGGGGCACATGATGCAAAATGGGGAGGCATTGCACCCCAATGCCTCCCCTTGGCAACGGGCCCATAGCTCCAGTGTAGAGACTGGAGTTGTAAGCAGAAAGCCTTCATCAAAAGAGAAGAAATGTGCCTTCCAATAACTCCAAAGATGTCTAATTTACATATTGTGTAATTTTAGTCGGCTGGTTTGGCATTGGTAAGCCTTCCTCCCAACTGGTGGCCACAGATGGCCACCCACCCTGTGCATAGTTGTGCTCAAGGTTTCTGCCTGTAAAAAGGAAGTTTTTCCTCACTACTGTTGCCAAGTGCTTGCTCATGTTGGGAATCGTTTGCTCTGGACATGTTCTATAGGAAAAGCGCCCTGAGATAACTTCTGTCCTCTGAAGATATGTCCTGCTAGCAGTCACCTGGGCTAGCTGTTGATGGTCAATATAACATCAAACTGCAGGCTGCTCATTCAGGTAGCATGTCTCATTTTCTGGTTTTGCACATTCAGGGAAGAATCTGTAATATAATTACTGTAAAAAAAAAAAAAAAATCACCACAATGTGCCATCAGAGATCTAGGAAACATGCTAAGTTGAAATACTCCTTCTTTGACACCGATTCTGTAAAACCTGTAGTTTCCTCCTTTGAAATTTCTATTCTGAGCCAGAATAACTGCTTTAGTTTTCTGTCAATTTGAGTTCAAATCAATTCTGAATCTTTGCCGAATGAATAGTGTCTGTTCATACGTCTCAATTCAGTGCTGACTTTTAAATAATGCTGTTACTATAAGTGAATAGTATCAACATTTTTCGTGACTTTCCAAGTACATTCATTAACATTTCATCATAATTTTAAATAGATTTTGGTGGGTATTGTGCTCTAGGGCTGACCATACACATGGACAGCAGGTAAGAGGATCATGCTGCTGCAGTAGTTTGATACGTATCCACATTTTGATAAATTTTACTGATGTGAAAACTTGTTACCATTAAAATCCATTGCCACTAACATGAATTCAAGTCAACCAAAGCTGCTATTCCCTTTAAAAAAGGAACTTCCAACTTTTCACAGCAGCCTTTCAAGCCTACAGGGGATGAATGTTTGGTACTAAAGACAGATTTTGAGTAAAGCATAGCTTTAAGGCCTGACCTTCAAATGCCAGACTTACAGACATATGGTACGTTCATACAGACGCACACACATAAACCTCCCAGATGAGTCTATACTTTGAAGTGCTACATGCTTTCCCCACTTGTTCATCCTCTGTTGCTAAGCAGGGATCTCTCTGTAGCTCCCCTAACAACTCTTCTAAAGGCTTTCGCTCTTCCTCGAATACCTTTTTCTCTGCCAACAATCCCTCCATGCATCCAGCCATCCAACCTCAAATCCACTGCTCCGATGCGCGCCTCTTTAATCCAACCTGTTTTTCCTCCTCATTTTGTCCCCCACTTGGCACTCCTTTATTCTCCCTTCCTCTTGTCATCTTCATCCTTGTTCTTCTGCTTTCATTTGTTCTCTCTGGGTCACTTTCATACCATTTCTCATTGTTCTCTTTTGTGCTCTCGCTTATTTTAAAACCCTGTTGTATTTTGCTTCATTTTCTCTGTTTCTTCATCTGTTTTCTCTGTGATTTCCCTCCATCCTTACATCTCTACCTCCTCCTCTCTTTGTTCCTCTTTCTCTCCAAGCTCTAACCATCCCCATGTTGTCTGCAGGTCTATCTGTCTAATCCTCATTTCCTTTTGAAGCACTCCTCTGTGGTTTCATCTCCTGTCTTTTTCCTTAAATTGATCTGTCTTTTTTTAACATACTAATTTCCACAAGCTTTGTCTTAATATAAGGGGAGGTTTGGCATCTGTAAGACATGTAGTGAGTCGATCACAGGCCGCAACTCCTAAAAGAGCTCTTGAAAACTTTCTGTCCTGACATGACAGCTTTTTGACATATCTGGAGTGAAATCTCTTGTTAGCATTCATTATCAGTGTTAGAACAAGTCAATGGGGACCAAAACCAATTCTCATCAAAACCAAATTGGCTTGCTTGTAATTTCATCATGTGGTTTCCACCCTCTGTCGGCCTGGTGCTGGGTTAACCTTGCTGTGCCAAACGTTTACCACGTTCTGGTTTGCATACAGATTGGATTACCAGGGTTTCCTATAGTTCATAAAGCACAACTGAAGCGGTACTTCACTAGAAAATCATCTTCTAGTATCAGAGTGAGACAATGTAACATGTGAAATATTAAATAACACATTCTTCCTCTTGCAAATGAAGTGAATTAATCAGGAATAAAACACACCATTACTCAATTTGGTAACGCTTTAGATTACAGCCTGCAAGGTACTGCATAATTACTCTGGAGTTACGGTGTAAATTTTTTTTTTATTAATTTAAATTTTTTTTAACGCTGTACCAGCCAAGTATGCACCAGTGTAGGTACTGGGTAACTGTTTTTTTTTTTAATTAAATGGCTTTGTTAAATACTCAATTCTGATTGGTCAGCTGCAGCATTTGAAGATCTGTAATTTCTGTATAGCAGTCTGTTGCTATGGACACAGTTCTAATCATAGACTCTAAAACTAATATTTTGTGTCAAGTCATTGATTGTTTTTTTTTGTTTGTTTTTTTTTTGGTACATAACTGTGTACGACAATGTACAGTGAGCAGGTCACTATTGCAAAACAAAGCCATAAAATCATTTTAAGATTAATGCTTCGTGTCACACAAATGTGCCCCAAATATTTTTTTTGTGGTAAGTAATAAGTAATAAGTAAAAGAAGGATGATTCAAGACCAAATCCTGCATCATCCTACCGGGATTTATTTCACAGTAATGACCTGTACAATATAATTTACAGATCACAGCCTGTATGTCCTGTAGTTACTGTGTAACTATATGCAACAAGAGAGTAAGTGTCGGTGCTTTAGATAGAATACAGCTCACATGTCCTGTAGGCATGATCCTTTGTTACATGTATTTACACAGTAACTACAGGACATGTGGGCTGAATTGTAAAGTGTTAACAATCAAATTTACCCTGTAATAATAGAATAGGTACCCATTAGTTAAAAACTAACAAGAGACCACAGTCTATCTAAATTCATCGCCACCATCCAGATAATTGGGGAATTTCTTTGTAATGTCTTGTTTGTTTGGGGTTTTTGTATGTTTGTTTTGAACTGAACTGAACCCGTCAAACTTGACACAAATGACTACTTGAACCCAAGTATGAACTATATTTTGGTGGTCGAAAGTCAAAGGTCACTGTGACCTCATGTCCGTCCCATTCTGATGAATGTGATTACGTGAGTAACAAGAACTGATGGCAGAGGAAGTGTATGAAAACGTCCACAGAAACCCATCAAACCGCTGCTGCGGGACATTTCACTTATAATAGCATAAGGAAAGCATAAACAATGCTGGCTTCAACAAATGGCCAATGCTGTCATAATACTGTCATTTTTGTGACGACAACAGTCAATAATCCGTAGAACATATGTCCTGATACTTTTCACACCATTCAAAAATTGTCACTATCTGCTTCTACTGTAACTAAATAAAGAAATTACACTTTTTTTTCAGACACTGTTCAAGCTCGAAAGGTGTGAGTGTTTTATGTGTGGGATATTCAAAAGACTGACTTTGGATGAGATGTCACTTTTGTTGAAATGACAGACTGTCCAAGATGCCAAAGCATTCAATAAAATATTAGTGTTCAGTAGTTCTGTCTTAAATCGTATTTTCAATTTTTATTGGCTGCTTTATTATTTTTGCCAAGTTAGTGGCATGGATCTAGGGATGGCAGTGTCAGTCAGTTAGCAATTTTGGTCCAGACTGAAATATCTGAATAACTATTGGATGGGTTGCCATTAAATCTCATGTACCCCTCTTTAGTGATCCTTTTGATTGTTCTCTAGTGCAGACGTTCTCAAAGTTTGACTCTGTCGTTTCCCCCTCAGACAAACCTCCCCTAACATCCAGTACATACTGTATATGCAAGTCTACCCAGTTAACTATTAGCAGTTCCTGTTTCTAATGTACCCTTGAATGTACCAACAACTGTCACTGGATTACTTTGATACTGAAGAAAACTTAAAAAGTTGATGATTCTCAGCCAAGTTCTGGAGTTTACATATATGACAGTTTATTTGTAATGGGCCTGATATAACAATATCCTTATCCTCGTGTCTGTGTGTTGATGTATTACTCTGGGAAAAAAGAGTTGTGATTTTTTTGAGACAAATTTCAGCAATCAGGCACTAAGAGTTTTTAAAGTACCTTAAAGTGTTACTCAACTTTACATGATAACCCACTCAGTATGTACTCACCACTATACCGATGTGATGATGGCTGAAGGTCTTCAGTTCACAAAACAATCCTGGAGTTTTAGGAGAAACAGGGTAGCAGCCTCATCCAGAACAATGGCAGTGAATGGTGACCACGGATAAAACGTTAAAAAAAGAACACAAAACAAACACAAAATGTCTCCATCCTGCTTGTGTGGTGTAATCCAAGTGTCCACGAGCCGCAACATTAAAAATTACCCGCAAAAGACTTCCGCACGTGCGTCCATTAAGATATATACGAAGTCTCGCAAGATCGAAGCCATGTTTACATCCTACCGGCTACATGCTACAGCTGACATTTCGGCTAAAAACATGGCGTAAATGGCATCTTTTGCGGTTAATTTTTAATGTTGCGGGTCACGGACACTTGAATTACACCACACATGAAGGATGGAGATGTTTTGTGTTTCTTTTGTGTTCTATTTTTAACGTTTTATCCGTGGTCACCATTCACTGCCATTGTACTGGATGAGGCTGCTACCCTGTTTTTCCTAAAACTCCAGGATTGTTTGGTGAACTGAAGACCTTCACCCATCATCACATCAGCATAGTGGTGAGTACATACTGAGTGGATTATCATGTAAAGTGGAGTATCACTTTAATTAGCGCTATGCGCCGCTGCTGCACCTTCAAGTGTTGACCCTGTTGATGAGCAGGCCAAACTACAGTAACTAACTTCAAGTTGCTTTCAGAATGCTGGCATGTACCTACCCTCTTTTCAACTCTCCTTTGTCTCAATCATGCAAGTAAATCAACTTCATTGTGTATTCTGTACTGTTTCAAGTGCTGCATTTAGAAGCAATACGAGATAAAGAGTTTTTTTCATGGGCCAGCGTGCTATCTCAACAGATTAGTTTTTAATCTGCGAATTAAGATGTGTAGAGTTTCTGATGTCAATATGGAGCTCATTCCATCAAACAGTCATGCTTTTGTCGAGCAGTAGCTGGGCTTCCCTCATAGTGAGGGAGCAGCAGCAGAGCATAGTGGTGTGTGGTTTGACTTTGTCCTGGGTGTAGGTGGGGTCTGAGCAGTTCGCAGCAGAGTAGGCAGGAGGAGTGGTGTAGTGTGGGAGAAATTTGGATAGGTTGAAGACCAACAGGGCTGCTGCATTCTGAGTGAGCAGCAGAGGTCTGATGGCACATGCAGGCACACCAGCCAGAAGCAAGTTGCAGTAGTATAGGCACGAGATGAGTCTGGGCCACAATCTGAGCCTTTTTTGGTGAAGAACGGACGTTTCCTCCTGATGATGTAGAGATTTAATAAAATAAAGTTAGCACTTAGAAGTGTGGAGTTTCCCTGTGATGGCAATGAGGACATTATACCTGCTGGAGATGCCTTAAGAAGGAGCACTACATTCTTGCCCACGTTGTGCTTCAGGTGGTGTAAACACATCCACTTAGACTTGTCAGCCAGACAGACAGAGACTCATGCTTCCACCTGTGTTAGAAACTGGGGAAAAGACATGATTAGTTGAGTGTCATCTGCGTAACTGTGGTGCGAAAAGCCATGAGAGTCAGTAACAGAGCCGCATGACTTGGTGTAAAGACAAAAGAGGAGGGGAGGCAGAACAGAACCCTGATGGACTCCAGTCGTGAGGCTATAAGCTAGGTTCAGACACAGATTCTCTTCAGGTTACCCTGTAAGTGTGATCCTTAGGGTAGGATGAGAACAGGGAGCGTGCAGAGCCTGAGACTCGCAGATCTTGGAGGCTGGAGAGGAGGATCTGGTGGTTTACCTTGTCATACACTGCTGAACGTTCCACCAGGATGACGATGAAGGAGGCTTCTCTAGCAGTGAGGAGTTCCTCTGTGATGGCAAGGGGGGCACGACACCTACTGAAGTGTCCTTAGCAAGACGCTTTTATGTATACCCCACACCCTCCACAAATACAAGGGCAGTTGTGCTTCTCTTCTCCCCCCTCTGTTAGATCAGCCAAGTCCATAAAAAGCTTTAAAAAAACAAAACATTTTTGCCGATCGGCCTTCCCAGGGCTATAACCTTGCTGTAGTATTCTGTTTATTGTCACATATAAAGGTATGTGTGAGGTATGTATGCTTGTATGTGGGTGCATGCACTTTGTAATGTTGGTGCTATTTAAAGAAAATATAAATAAATTTCTTCTTACTTACATTGAACCCCTCCAGCTCCAGAGCTGCTGCTCTCTCAAGGTACATGTCCTCAGGATATGTCATTTCCAAGCTTCCCATTAATTCCCATTCTCATTGTCTATGTCATTGGTTCCTAACCTTTTTTCCTCTGACCCCCTCCTACTTGTATCTAAGAAAAGCTGAGCCTAGTCAGCCCATTAATTCAAAGCAGACAGTCTTTTTTTTATTTCATTATTTATTTGTTCTTTTTTTGTATAATCTGTAATTACTTTAACCAGCACTTTAACCTCAGATACCTATGCATTCCTGACATCACTTTTTTTTTTACTTTTAGGATGCTGCTAAAATTCTCCCCTTTTTTTCTTCTAAGTATATAGTACAAGCCACTGATAATTTATTATTTGATTTTATGTTATTCTAGGTTCCTTTATGGTGTTATTTATTTATTTATTTATTTTGGTCTTTCATTTGTTGGTTTTGTTGGTTTTACAGTATTTCTTTGTGGAAATCATGTGCTGTCACGCAAGGAAGGGTGGGATGGGGAGGCAGGTCAGGGATCATCAAGGACATGATTGAATGTATTGCCCTCTTTTTGAAGGGAGCAATGCCATTTTGTTTACCTGTACAATAAAAAAGATTATTTAAAAACAAAACAGAGAGAGAAATCAGAAGGAGACAGCCAACAAGTTCAATGAGGTGCAACCAGGGGTGTCTTGTAGGAGGGTGTAGCCTGTTGTTGGTTAGCACACCCATCAAGCGTCCAATGCTGGAAAGCGGTGCAACCCCCTGAGGACACGTACCAACACTAAGAACAGCTGCTACTGTATTCGTAGCCAAGATAAGCAACATACTGTAGTGTGCCAGTATCCCTGGTGTAACAGGAATAGTAAACATGAATAGAAATAAAGGTGTAGATATACAGTAGTAGTTCATACTCAGCTAAAATATTCAGATTATGTTACACATGAACCTTTCGTAAACTGCTACAGAATCTCCCTGTTGTCATTAATAAACCAGTTACTGTAACACAATATTTCCCTTTCCTCTTTGACTCAGCAATAGTAGCTTATGTTTAATGCAGCAGAAAGGCGCTAATAGGAGCCACGGCTCTGTACAATACACAGTACTGGACTGAGTAGACCTCTTTAGTATGGAATATAGCTAGGCACGTTGAACAGGTTTCTCATAATTAGAGCACAGTTTTAGCTAAACTGTTTTGACCATATAATTAGGCTTATAAAAACCTTAAACCAGATTACTTGTGTAATAGGACCAAGAACAGAATACTCATAATTATAGAACTGCATGTACTAACAGAGAGCTAGCTAGAGAGGGAAGAAGAAAAAGAGAGGATGCACAGAGAGAGAGGAAAGAAAAGAAAGAAAGAACAGGAAGAAATCAGGGAAATACTGCATATTGGAGGCACAGGAGATCTCGTTCTGTGACTAATTCTCTCCTGATCTCTCAGTCTCCCCCTCATTTAGAAAAGACCTGTTCACTCCCCCTCTCTCTGACACACACCCACACCACTACCACAACACGCACACTCTCTCTAATACGCACACAGACACACTCACAAAACACTGCATACACCCACACACACACAATTCCTCTCTTTCTCTCTTACACACACATGCTCTCTCAGACACACACACATGCATACTCACACAGGCAAAAAAAAAAAAAAAAAAAAAAAAAAA
>JAJHUR010100814.1:12871-27675 GCA_027495735.1 Lutjanus campechanus | reverse complement strand
ATTAGCTATATATTGTGATTATTGTTATAATCAATGCAACATAATGTCCTTCTTTTATGAACCATTTTCTGTTGCATCCTTGTGCATCACTTCGTATTTAATTTGTGCCAGTCTTGCTGTAAATACAAAGCCATTCTTGCTTTCTTACCTAAACTGTGGTCCTCAATTACGAGGAATTATTGTTGCTTCATAATTGGGCTACAAACCACGTGTTGTCTCCCGACTGACATACTTTTGGGAACTGAAGCGGAGTTTTAACATTCAGACTCGGGGACAGATTGTCCTCTTTTAGCACAGAGCCACTTCATTTTTTCCCCAAAGATGGTCAGAGTAGAGTTTAATCACAGCTTCATGCTTTTCGAGCTTTCCCGGAGTCACTTGGTCTCCAACGTGCATTCAAAGATGTGTGTGACGTTTAGTATTTTATCATACAAAACAAATATAATCTTAGCAAAATGACAGAAATGTTTAAGTTTATTTGAGCGCAAAAAAAGGCACCACTAACTTCTGCCCAGGTTCAACCATGGACTGTTTAAAATCTTAAACATCTGCTGAATATTGTACCCCTCTATTTACTCACAAATGTCTTCAACTTATCTGTTTCTCTCTGTTTCCTGCCCCACCTTTCCCTTGTTTCTCTTCTCTCAGCCGTGTAGTGTTGCCAGTCTCTGTGGAAGAGGTGAGTATCAGTACATCCACACACTCTTTAATGAGTTTGAGCAAATGTTCTTTAAAGTATTATTGACACAATACACAGCTGCAGCATGTTGGAATAGCTGTAGATTTGTATTTATTGTCTCCTGCACGCAGAATGCTTTCGAATGAGACACGTAATAAGACAAAATAGCCTTTGTTAGAGAGCACTGGTGTTGGTGTGGCAGGCTGGTGGTGGCGTTTGCAGGAAGAACTGGACTGTGGTGTGAGCTCAGCCTTTAAAACTGCAATCTCTTTGTCATCTTCCTCTTTATAGAAATCATTTTTTGTGCTCAGTTTTTTTTTGTGTGTGCAGTCAATCCACGCTCAAAAATAGACAACTTTTGGTTGAGTGAGCCCAGACCCCTTCGTGATATCCACTGACATCATACACTGGCCCTGTTTCACAGCCGTCCCTATTTGGAGGGAGAAACAAAAAAACAAACACTGTGGCTGGCAGTTAGAGCATTTAGTTTTTATGAGAAATAGTTGTGTTGTGATGTCTTTAAATAAAGGGTTTTCTGCAGAAGAAACACAACCAGAGGTACGCTAGTTTTAGCATTCCCTCGCAATAATTCTATCAGCAGTAACGTCCAGACAAAAGCCATTAATATTCCATTTCTAAACTGGGGCCTAATTAATGTGCAGAGTTTCCTTTGCAGATTATTGAGATGTGTTTGTGAGGCTAGCCACAGTTTAATAAAAGGATGTTTTGAAGCCTTAATTTGAATTTACAGCTCGCCGCCATCTTTATTGATCCAGAAATATCAGATCAAAGGGCAGTTAAGCAGCAAAAACACCATAAATCAGAGGCTGAGACTCCTGACTCTCATCAGTGAACATAAATAAGACGTAGTGAGAATAGATTTAAATACAGTCCAGTAATTTTCTGTGTAGCATCATGTGGTTGTTAGTGGTACTGCATCCTTGAAGCACTCGAGGATGCTCAGTCTTTGCCTATCGCAGCAAATAATCACAGGTTTTGTCCCTGTAGTCTTGAGGGTTTTATATTCAGTCTGTGTCTTCTTTCTCTCCCCTCTTTTTTTTTTGCAGTATCAAGTAGGGCAGCTGTACTCTGTGGCTGAGGCCAGCAAGAATGAGACAGGAGGAGGAGAAGGCATCGAGGTGCTGAAGAACGAACCTTATGAGAAGGATGGGGAGAAGGGACAATACACGCATAAAATATACCATCTAAAGAGGCAAGTGCTTTAACAAGATCTTAAGAGAAAATGTTTGCATTTCTGTCTGACCTTATTTCCTGAAAATCATCCATCGCAGGGTGGACAAATTAACGGAGCCACCTTTGGAAAGAGACCTCCCACTTCTGTTCACACATTATCGTTACAGATAAATAGTGTCATACATGCAGCCGTGGTTATTATAATGTCAGTGAAAGGGATGGAGAGACAGGAGAGCATCTGCTGCCTCAATTTACCGCCTAACTGAGTTAACACCATTGGCCCTGTTTACACCTGCCATTAACATGCGTTAAGTGGACAGCTCAAGTACGAGTGTGAATACCCCTGAGATGCATTGAGATCTGCTCGCTCAGACCACATTTGGAGGTGGTCTTGGCCACATTCTTTTAGCAAATGAGTCCCGGACCACCTAATCAACCGACGTCCCGTCAGTCCACAGCTGTCTGATTTCCATTTGAGTCGCCATAATGCAAATTACATTTCAGTTCACCAGGTAGTAACCACAGTATCCCAAGACTCCCCTGAAAAACTGCACAATTTTCTTGACTGAAGAGAAACTTAATGCACCTCACAGAACAATGTCTGCAAATTCTCAATCATTTGTTTCTTCTTGTAAATTTGGCATTAAATGCGATACATTAAATTGTTCCTTACCTACTTACTTTGTCAGTTGGTCGCAGCATCACTTTAGTGGTGACTACTCTGTGTCCACAGTGCCTCTTACTGGTTGATTCCACTTTGCATCGGCAGGTCTGCAGCCCCCACCAGCAGCGTTTCAGCAGCATTTTTCCTGTCTGATTATGTTTACTTGTTCAGGTTTTTCCTGATTTGGGCCTCTTTCCTTGCTCTTTGTGCTTCTACACTGGATAAGTAGACTACACAGTTAAATAGTTTCTTTCCTGTCTGTGTTTATGATCTTGAGTCTACAGCGCGTCTTTTATTTTGAAAATTGACCGAATTCTCTCTACTTTTTCTGTGACTTCCTGCCAGCCCGATCTGCTCTGTGCTAATTGATGCAGCACCCGTCAAAAATAGCCTCAGTGTGTATTTAAAGCAGAGTGGAGAGCAGAATTTATCTGTTACTGTGTGAACACACTGTTTAATTTTTTTCTTTTACATCAATAAAATCTCATTTTCTTCATAAGTTTAGAGATGCACTAATTGCAATTTTCTTGGCTGATTCAGTTTCCTGACCTGCCAATTCCAATTTTCTCTCTTTCTAAGAACTATAATCAACAGCTTGCACAAATATTTTTGTCATTTTTCTTTAATGGAAAATTGATATGAACATTTTCTTCCAAAGTGCTCCAGGTTACTGCCAGGCCTCTTTTCTCTCTCCCTCTACACCTTTTCCTTTTTCTAGCCATTCTCCTCTTCCTGTCTTCTCTCACATTTCTTGCCATCACTATTCCTGTCCCCCATTTCTCCCTCTCGTCTTTCCTCGTTGAATGTGGCATTATTAACTGGTAGCTAGTTAGCTCTGTTAGATACGTATAAAACTAGCTGTCCCAGTAGTAGCTACCTTTGCCCAGACGGGAACCTCGGAGCACCGGGGGAGTGTTGGTGTTCACACCTCTAGCTCAGGACCTCTGGGGAGAGTAGGTTCAATTGAATTAAACCTTAAAGCTAATAGGACCGCTAGCCGCACAACAAACTGAGCTAATTAGCTAATGGCGGCTACAGTTAGCAGCAGCAGCAGTTAATTTAGCAACAAGTAAAGCTGTCTGAGTTGAGGCGTAGCAGCCGGAGGACATTAGAAGGAAAACCAGAAAAGGTTTTCTCTGTACAATATGATCCAGTTTCACCAGAAGAACTGAATAAAGTTATTAAAGTTGAGTTTTTGTGTATTCATCTGTCCCCAAAAAACACCCTGCTAAACAATGAATTCATCAAATTCAAGTTAGAAAAACAACAAGTTTGCTCTTTGAGCAGAAATGATGTAGCTACGTGTTTGCTTGCACACAGAGTTGGGAAGTGAGACCCAGTTACTCAAGACAAAAAGGTGGAGACTCATTTTAATGTTTCAGTCTTCTTATAATCGAATCACACAAGAGGCAGGTTAATGCCGGGTGCAAACAGGCTCTTTGTGACAGCCATAAATACCACAAACTCGTATTTAGAAATATTTATTATTTATAAATACCAGCTTGACAAAGCAGGCATTTATGGCACCATTATCACCTTTCACCAACGCCCTAATCAAGTAACCTGAGTAAGAAAGGCACATAAAACCTGGCAACATGATCTGACTTTTTGTCTCCATCTGGACGTGTTTGTTCAGATCGCAGGAAACCATCAACAGACCGCGCTGCCAGCTGTTAGATCTGATGGTGGAACTGTATTGGCAGCAGTCTGAGGGGAGACATTAGGTGTTTATCAGTACTCTGCATGGTAACACAGCCAAAATAAGCAGCCATTTATCTGAACCAGCTTTTCCTTACAGCACAAACACCATTCCTGCATGATGTTCTCCATATTTCAAGATGATAATTTGCCGCGCACGCTGCCAAACAAGTCAGAGAGTAGTCTCATGAGGTCAGACACCAAAGTAGATTTTCATCCCTCAAATAACTTGAGATATTTTTCCTCAATCAAACGTTTAATAACCCAACTACATGCAGAGTCTCGCAGCACAAGAAGAACTGAAGCAGCTGTGAAGACAAACGGTCATCCTGCTCTTTGTCAGCTGTTTCCTTTCATTGACTGGTTCTTTGATAATGCAGGAAATAGGTGTTGGGAGTGTTTTTGACAATAGTTTGGTCCTTCAGCTCTGTGCCACCAACAACAGAAAGGAACAAGAACTGATAAAAGGTTTTAATTTAGCTCTGAAGACGCTAAATTGTCATGTTTACCCCTTTAACCAGGCAAAACAAAAAGCATCTTTGAGTTTGAAGCTCAGTCTGCTCCAGACTGATGTACATGTTAATATTTCTCATGAAAGGACCGTGGATTTGATTGTCTGACTTCCTTTTTCTCTCTCTCTCTCTCTCTAGTAAAGTCCCAGGGTTTGTGAAGATGATTGCACCAGAGGGAGCGTTAGTTTTTCACGAAAAGGCTTGGAACGCCTACCCGTACTGTCGCACTAGTAAGTTCACTCTGAAGAATAAATCGATTCATACTGTGTCTTTCATGCTCGATGTGCTTTGAGCCTGCATATGATAAACATGAAAGGTCAGTAATCAGTAATCACAGCCTCACTTAAAAGGAGATTTTATGGATGTTACACAGTTGTGTATTTTTCTATATTATGTGTTTTGAAAGTGTTCAGTTTTTCAAAGATACTAATGCTCATTTTTTTCTTTCTCTTTTTTCCCTCCTCCCTCTGCAGTTGTGACGGTGAGTTGTTTATCAAACTTTTTAAGTCTTTTAAGGCCTAATTAAACTGCACGTGAATTATTTGGACCTTGAAGCTTGGTGATATAGGGACTAGTGTTGGCTGTTAGGGTATATCAGGGTATTTAGAAATCTCTAAGGTATGATTTTGTCACTGTGAATAAAGTTTTTCGTTGTTGGAAAATAAAAGTATGAAATGAATTTATTAAAACCGGGAACTTGGCCAACAGAATAATTATTTGCAGTTAAAAATAAATAGATCTCCTGGCTAACACTGCCACATAACTTTATCTTGAGATGACTTCTTCCAACTACAAAAGCAGTTGATTTTATGATTTCGTTCTCTGCCACCATCACCTGAACATCATCTCCCTTTAACCCAGTGATGTGTTGCTATCAGCTGCTGTCATCAGGTCCTCCAGCAAGAATCAATAGAAGAAGGATGCTTAACTTCTTATCTGTCTATTCTTTATTCTGTGGGCCATGAAGTATTTTAACCCAGAAAGTCGGCTAATAGCAATTAGACACGATCTCATCTCTCCTTTACATGCACCAATATCAATTAATAAAACCCCCAAATTGATCTTTTAATGTCTTTTCTCCTGCAGATGTGTGTTAATATCCTGCAGTTTTAACCCAGTCAGCCTTTGGTGTGAGATCTCGCTAATTTTAGTCTGTTGGTCAGGTCATGTTTAATTAAAAATACATGAATAATGTCCCTGCTTTGGTGACAGTTCTTAATGTAAACAACATTTTTAATAATGCAGCAGGTTAGAGGTTAGTCTTTGTACAATTTACAGCAGTTAGCTCTCTGAGAATCTCTTCCATGTCCAAGCAAACTGAAATATCCCCAACTGAACTGATATTGAATTTAATCGAATAGAGAATCAATTTGGGAAATCTGAGTCAATACCCAGCCAGCGTCTTGAAAAACCAGCAGCAGTCAAAGTTAGTTCTCCCAGACAGACACAAAATGCATCAGTGAAAACCTCTCAGAGGATTTCAGGATTTCAAATCATTGAGAGGTTTAAAAAAAAAATGGTGAAATGATTTCTCACTAAAACTGAAAAGCCACTAAAATGTTTTTTGTGACAGCCGTGCACAGTAGCTCTCTGAGCTTCTTTCTCTTTTCTCTGCGCCGGGCCGATTGAACATCATTTCATTCAATAAACAGTTATTGAAGAGAGGAAAAAGCTCTCCAAGGATTTCTAACTGGACAGCAATCGACTCACCGTTTACTAAAGGGACACTGAGAACCATCGAGTCCTGTCTCCGAACTGTGGAGCAGTTTCTGCCCCCACAAAGAAAAGTGAATGCCTGAAATACAACAAATAAGTCACAATAGCTTCTCCTTTTTGGCCTCTCCGGCTCCCTGTTCCCCTCAAAGGTCAACACGTTCAAGACTTGCTTTTGGTCAGTGGTGTCGGTTTAATGAGCCGTGTTTTCACGGCTCATTATTGCTGCACATCACCTGCAAACTAACTACTAGTGTGAAGGTTAAAAATAGACGTGAACTGAGCAGTGCAGCATCTCTGGTGTGTTTCAGTCTAAACGTCTGATTAGTTAATTGGATTTAGGCTTTAAGGACGTCTCTCAGAATCCTCCATTCATGGTGTTCTCGGTACCGTTTGTGCCGCCTGAGAATCAGCTGTCATCATTCAGTCCAGCGGTAGAACCTGTTTCGTCAGTTATTCTTTGAAGTACGGCTGCAACTAATGATTAGTTTCATCATCAATTAATCTGTGGATTATTTTCTTGATTAATTGAATTGTGGTTTGTTCTGTAAAATGTCAGAAAATGGTGGAAAATGTTAATTACTGACACACAAAACACAAAGATATTCAGTTAATTGTCATCGAACTAAAGAAACCAGAAGATATTCACATTTGAGAAGCTGAAATCAGAGAATTTTGACTTTTCAATTACTCAAACAATTACTCGATTATCAAAATAGTTAGCGATTCATTTAATAATCAATAAATTGTCTCAGCTGCTCAGTCCATTTAAAAACTAAAGGCCTAATATTCATCATTCCCCCTTTTATTAAATCTGTGTGTTTTCTCCTGTTTTTCAGAACGAGTACATGAAGGACGACTTTATGATAAAGATCGAAACATGGCACAAACCTGACATGGGAACAATAGAAAATGTAAGTAAAATCCAAGATATCCTGACTCGACTCTTAGACTCTATTATGAGTCTCCACTCCTTCAAAACACTTGCTCCTACATTTCCCACAATGCAACATGAGAGTATCTATCATTACACCCTCCCCGCCTCATAAACATCACTTTCAAAATATACGCCTCCAATTTATAAAGTACAGGTCCTGCGCAGTATAAAATATGATTTTTAGTTATTTAGATTATGAAATAATCTATATTCCTCTTCTGTTTTTTAAAATATAAATAAAAGTGAACTAATCGTATAAGCATCGTGTTTTTCATGGTATTTGGAGCCAGAATGTTTATCACTGTGTGACAGAGCGCAGGAAGCAGGTCAAGATGAAGTGCCTTATAACTGAATTAAATCCAAACATCTGCAGCTAAACTAGTTTGAAATAAAACGAGGCAAAATCTTTGAACTGCATCCATAACATCACAAATAAATCAAACATTTGAGTTATGCAGGGATGCAGTTCTCAGAAATTTGAACCATACTTTTTTATTGCAGCTGCACAACAGTGTGTTTACGTCTGTATCCTGTTAATCATTTCTGGGATGTTGTGTTTTACATGGAACATGAAAAAACTGTTAATTGTCCTTTTATACTTGATCATAACATCATCCAGGTTTAATCGCCTGTCTACCAAACACTCTGTTCTGCACCAGCAAAAAATGTTCAGAAACCAGAATAAGAAGCGAGTGATGTGTGAGGATTCGCTCTGTTGTTTTCTTGTCTTTTTCTTGTGTTTTTCCCTTCTAGACTTATTTATTTGTCCACTTTTCTTTATGTACCGGAGTCTACGGCCACAATGTTTAAATGTAAATCCCAAATAGCTAGCAACAATTTTGTGGTAATTATTTGGCAACAGAATACCATACACAGTCAGAATGTAACGTACGTGTTGACAGTTGGATTTTAAAAAACATTTATTTACATAGTAAACATCAAGATGTCAGATATGGTCTGAAAAATGTGGAAATTTGAGTCTGAAAAAAAGATTGAAGTGGTTACATCACTGGGTTTCTCCTCCCAGACTTAAAAACACCTTATTGCTGCTTCATGGGCTGAAGGTTGCTGCACATGCGAGAGAAGAACTTAAAACACACCTGTGTGGTTTTTAATTTACATCTCATTTGATTCACACTCGACACGATTTGAATAAGAAACAAAAGTGACTCCTGGTGTCTGTCTGCTGAGCTGAGGTTTACCCCGAGGTTTTCTCTTTGTGTGGCAGGTCCATGACCTGGACGAGCAGACGTGGAAGACTGTGGAGGTGGTTCCCATAGATATTTCAAACAAAGAAGAAGTGGCCCCTGGGGTGAGTTTGACTTCTACGACACTGATGGTCTTTAAGGGCATTTTCAAACCACTGAACAAAGATGTGGATCAGTTGTGACCAGACGGCTCACAGCCTGATGAGCAGGTGATTTTCAGCAGGATGTCTCCACCCTGAGGAAGACTGTGGACATACAGGTTGACTTAAAGACATAACACACATTTAATTCATTTATCCACAGTTATCATCCATAAAGCCTCACTGAAGAGGATAAAGTACTTCAAATGCAGAAGAAACTTGAAGTTGGCCTCGAAGTACAAATGAAACTGATGGTTTGTTTGTTTGTTCAGTTAATATTTAGATAAAATTATGGAATTAACAAATGAAGAACTGTTGTGCAGGGTGATCAGGAATCTCCTCTCTAATGGTATTTGACTCTTGTTGTCTTCGGTGCTCTGTAATCAATATCAGCTGCGAGCAAATATTTATAAATCAAACACACGTGAGAGAATATTTCACTAGTTTTGTTGAACCAGTCCAGAAACGGACCTTTAATTGTGCTGCTCCTGTTTGTTTACAGCAGTAATCAATATCCTGATAGCCTAGTTGTGAAGACTGAGGCTGAACCATATTGAAAAAAATATCTAATTGCAATTATTTTGACCGACATTGCAATTATGATACTGGAGGAAAGGCTCATTTTTACATTATTATTTTAGAGTATGATGTGCTGGCAAGGACGTCTCTGCAGCTCATCATTTTAGAATGATATATCATAATATAATATCGATATGTTGCCCAGCCTTATTTTGACTGTTTAAGTTGTGCTCAATCGCAGTGAATCTATACAAATGTTTTATTAACAGATTAGTTGTTTTAACTCTTTCCCTGCCAGTGTTTTTTTGTTTTTGTTTTTAAAGTTGCTGACCAACGGCAGCATTTCTGACAAACTTCACAGATTTTCAACACCCACAGAATATTCAGTTCTATGAATATGTTAACATGGAATAATAAAAAAAGAACACAATCTTTTAGTGCACTTGAATGTTGTTTGGTTGCATCAAAAACATCCACTCTTGGTGGCCTGGGAGCTCATATACTGCAGCCGTGGGTTTGACTCTCTGCCCTCCTTTCCTCTCATATGTTCAGCTGTCCTGTCCATTACAGGTATAACAGGCCCCCTCCCCCAAAAAATCCACAGGATTTTTGTGAAAGACATTTTTAAGCAGAATATCAACTTCACATTTTTTATTTTTGTTTTTTTAAATCATTTATATGACATGTATGACCTCACTGTCACCAGTGTGGCTAACACCCCCTGAAACACTCTGTCCATGAGGCCTGGGGGGCCGGAGTGCTCTGCCCCGGCTGCAGGGCGAGTCCCAGGGTCTGTGGTGTGAGCAGCCTCGCTCTGTGCCCGGGTCGAGGTGCTCTCTGTCCCACAGAGCGCCCCCTATCGTCTGGCAGTGAAAACAGCAGTTGATGGAAGATCTCATCATTGGCAGGGAAAGAGTTAAGAGGGGAAAGTTGGTATTGAATCAGTATTGACAGATACTCAAGGTTGTAATAACGGTATCATTATTAGACTTGAAAAAGTGTGATGGAGCCATCCCTGCTATTTTATCATCAGAGAGTCTGTCAGGAGAAACACTGGAGGCTGCTTGTATCAGATCTCACACAGCCCACATGTCCCCACTGATTAAAACAAACTAAATCAAGTTTTTCTATCACATCCATCATGTTTTTCAGTCCAGTAAACTATCTTCTTCTCCTCCTTCTTCAAGCCGTGGCTCCTCAGCAGTGATGGAGGAGCCCTCTGTGGACTCTGTGTGCAGTCAGACTGTACTCAGCCTTGCGTTGAAACATTGCAGGGGGCTGCGTTGGTGGGGGGTCACTGTGTTGCTTCAGGCACCAGTGAGAAATTAAAATTCGATCCAGGCAGGCCAGTTCGAGTAACAGATCCGTGAATTTGAAGCCTCTCCACCACCAAACCGCTGCACGGAGCTTTATGACAGTTTTACAACTCTGTGAAGTTATAATGGCGGCAATTCTTTTATCTTTATCACGGCAGGGGTTCAGTTTTTATTGTTTAAACTACATTCTAG
Organism: Lutjanus campechanus; assembly: GCA_027495735.1. Lineage (NCBI taxonomy): Eukaryota > Metazoa > Chordata > Actinopteri > Lutjaniformes > Lutjanidae > Lutjanus > Lutjanus campechanus. Next base: position 16,903 of record JAJHUR010100814.1, on the reverse strand, counting down.
TCGTGTCTTTTTTTTTTGTGAACAATATTGCATGTTGATATGGTCACAGTTTATAATGACGTCGCCTCGTCATCGTCTCGTCTTTGTCACGGACATAAAGGTAGCCGATAAACATCAACTGGTTTTTGTTATTTGGGACGTCACTAGTGAAGCAGCTCTGATGTTTTTACCTTTTACACACGAGGTCACAACCTGCGGCTCTTTAGCCCCTCTCCTGTGTTTTGACAAAGGAATGACCGGGGCAAAATGTGGCTCGTGGGGCCACATGCAGCCCACTGAAAGGTTTCATGTGGCCAACATGGAAATACCAAAAATTAAAAATCTAGCACAAACAGTCAACAGAATTTCCAGACCTTTATTCTGAAAGGGGTCAGTGCTGTGTGCTACTGTTGTTACAGCCTGTCTGCAGCCTGCATGATTCACTGTAAAACATCAAGTTTTGGACGTTGCCAACAAAATATAAGCCCACAGTTCATCACCTGGCAGTTCAGAAGGGGTTCTCTACAGAACACTCCTGACCGTTCCATTATTAGAGATCCGACCATTATTAGGACCTTATATCATTTGTTTCTGGTCCACGGCAGCCTGATCAATTTCTCATGTGGCCCCCCATGAACAATAATCGCCCACTCCTGCTGTACGCAAAAGGAATAAAAATGTTTTAATATTTTGTTCTCTGACGGTCTGTGGCTCGGTGCCTTTTCCTATAAATTTTGCCAGTGGCCAGTGTTGAGTCTCGCTGGGTCAGCTGTCGATGCCAAATCCAAAAACAGAGAAGTTTCTGAGGAAAGTAGAGATTTAATAGATGCAGTTGTAGACAGGTTTTCACTGCTATTTTGATGGTAAAGGTTGCAGACCCCTGTTTTGTACAAACATTTAAAAATATATAGTCTTAAAGTCAACATGTCACCAGTCTTCAATTGTATGCTCATCAATTTGTAATGTAAACGGCTGCCTAATTCTCACTCCTCATGTTAATGTTTGTTTTGCTCTGCTCGCCGTCTCCTCCAGTTTCCTGTCTGCCTTTTACTTTCTGCTCTGCATGAAGGCCAGAATGTGCTCCCTGTCTGTTTACTCAGGCAGCTGTCTCCCTCAGCTCGACTTGAATGAGTGCTATCAGCTGACATTTGGCCAATCACATTGAATCATTGAACGTCTCTGATGCATCGCAGAAGCTTTGTGAAAAAGTCTCCCTTCAGCTCTGCAGCTGTGAATCTTAAAAATGTGTGTGAATCCCAGTAAAATCCCAGTTCAGCTGTCACACTGTCCCAGCAGCTGCTTCATTATTCACTGTCTGTAGATGTTACAGCTCGAGGGCCCGCATTATATATTCACTTCTCTTCACTGTGACACTCTTTGAATTTTACTTAAAAAGACACTTTTTCTAATTCAGTGGTGCAGTCTTGTGGAAGTGGCATCAGAATTCAGTTGGATGGCTGAAGGAAGAATCGCCGTGGTGGGTTATAAAATCTTTGGCAACTTTTGGTTTGATGTCAAATAGATTTGGACAGAAAAAGGATGCAGTCACAGCTTGAAACGAGTCTCATACTTTGTTTGAAGAGTCTGTCCAGGAAGCTGCGATCGCAAACTCGATCTCTGTAAATTCTGCACGACGTTGCGACCAGTTATCATGGCCTCCTGCAGTGTTTTTTATTTTGTAATTATTTTTATTGTTTCATTTTGTCACAGGCACTAAAGAGAACAGAAAGTTTGTCATTGCCATTTATCGATGTTTGATACACTAATATATATTATATGTTCTATATTTTTGTGCTCGCTTGAATTTGAGCTCCAAACAGATTTTGCTTCCTTGCCGGGTGCACTTTTTCATTTACAAATAAAGCAGATTTTGTTAGAGTTTTTGCCCTTTGGGTAAGGTTACTCTGTAGTCTCTGCAGGTTCTTTGCACCTTAAAAAAAATTGCAATGTGCGTCGCAGTTTCTTAGAAAAGCTGCTGTGAAATCCTGGAGGTGCTGATTAAATATCACTGACAAATCAAACTTGTAAAACCTCTTATTAGTCCATTGTGGGCACCTGTCAGCCAGTAATACTTAAACCATCATGTAACCCCTAACCCGAGGTTTAACATCTCAAAGGAGGCATTAAGCCACTTTCATCCAGCAGGGTCACAGTTGTCACAGCGTTTCTCACACGAGCTCCTGCACTATAATGACTTAAGTGGATCAGCGTCGAGGCCAAGGCTTAATCTGAGTGTCCATCTGCTGCAGGTATTCTGCACTCTTTTTCCCCTCAGACCTGATGGATTAAAACAGCACAGCGAGCCTTGAGCTCCGGGGTTGGTGTTTGGGGGATGTGCAGTAAAACGCAGTCTTGTGGTTAATGATTGGTCGGTGTCCCGGCGCAGGAGCGTGGACGCTCGCTGGCAGAGTGAAATCTGACCGAACAGCTTCAGTGTGAGCGAGTCGGCACCACTGACGACTCTGAAAATAAGATCAGTGACTGCCTGATTTTTATGTTTGAGCTTTGTGATGATGTTTTTTTATCAGATAAGATCAGAACTGTGAGCTCTCTCCTTAATCAATCATTTGTAAAACGATCAATTGATCGATTAATCAGACTTAAAACAGCTTAAAAATGGTGTGTAGCATTTACCAAACAACCGCTGAATCAGAATTTTATTTCCACAGCAACGTGTTCCACGTTCTCTGACAGCGTTACATCCACCCTTAGAAATAAAGGTGCTAACTAGAACCATAGAGAGTTCTTCAGCTTGTCCTCGTAGGAGAACCATTTTTGGTTCCTGTTAGAGCTTTTTATAAAAATTCACTTGGAACCATTTTGAAGAGTTGTGCCTAGAACCCAACGTAAAGATTTCACCTAGAGCCCCCTGTGAGAGGTTCTGCAGAGAACCCTCTTATGGTGCAATGGTTCCACTTAGAACCCTCTCTGTTCTATCCAGAATCTTTCTACCTTTCTAAGGATGCTAACAAGAATCTAACCAAGGGGTTCTACCAAAAACATTTTTATATTCCACAGGTTTTTATCTAGAATCAACTCAGCAGGTTCTATTGAGAACCGTTTTATATTATGGTACAGAGAACCCTTGATGAAAGAGTTCGTCAAGGATTTCAGCAGTCCTTGAAGAACCCTTTCTTCTTCTAAAAAAAAAAGGGTTCTTAATGTCAAACCTTAGTCTTACAAAGAACCTTTGACAAACCCTTTCTTCCAGAAAGGGTTCTTCAGAAGCAAATTATTCAGGGTAGAACCACAGCCCTTCAGGAAGAACCATTTTGGAACCCTTATTTCTAAGAGTGTAGCCTATGAAACATAAAGAGAGAGTTTCAGATGTTTATTTGATAGTAGATCGATTAAGTTTACGTGATCGATCAGATTTTAATGACTACAACGATGAATTGATCATTGATTAATTGTTATCATACCTTGATAAGATATTTAGTCATTTTCTCGCAGTATTACAGAGAAAATGACCCCGGGTCATGTTTAACTTCCGACATAAAACTAAATGATAAAACCTGTTTTATCTGAATCTCTGATCCGACTTTAATCTCTTAAATCTGGTGAATTTGGTTCTGGACACATTTTCTGTTGTGAACAAACAGCAGCAGGAACAAATAAGACTTCAGCTCTTGACTCAGTGTGACCCTGTACAGTCACACAGTCGGTTCCTCACAGGATCTTCATGTTTTTGTTGTGTCTCCTTCTCTTTTTTTTAGGACTATAAGCCAGAAGAAGATCCTGCTCTTTTCCACTCTGACAAGACAGGCAGAGGACCTCTAAGCCCTGAATGGAAGGTACCTGACACAGCAGCAGAGACGCAGTGATTGTCGTCGTGACGTCCACCGTCCGTCCTCTGTCACAGCTTCGAGTACCGAACCGTGTTTTCTCTTTTTCTTCCTTCACAGAATGAGCTGAAGACAGATTGTCCTCGCATGTGTGCGTACAAACTGGTCACTGTCCGGTTCAGATGGTGGGGTCTGCAGACCAAAGTGGAAAACTTCATCCACAGGGTAATGCATCATACACTTTAACATTTGCAGAAGTATTTACACT
>JAJHUR010100814.1:0-12851 GCA_027495735.1 Lutjanus campechanus | reverse complement strand
TTTGTTTGAAGAGTCTGTCCAGGAAGCTGCGATCGCAAACTCGATCTCTGTAAATTCTGCACGACGTTGCGACCAGTTATCATGGCGTCCTGCAGTGTTTTTTATTTTGTAATTATTTTTATTGTTTCATTTTGTCACAGGCACTAAAGAGAACAGAAAGTTTGTCATTGCCATTTATCGATGTTTGATACACTAATATATATTATATGTTCTATATTTTTGTGCTCGCTTGAATTTGAGCTCCAAACAGATTTTGCTTCCTTGCTGGATACCCGCCCCAGGTGCACTTTTTCATTTACAAATAAAGCAGATTTTGTTAGAGTTTTTGCCATTTGGGTAAGGTTACTCTGTAGTCTCTGCAGGTTCTTTGCACCTTAAAAAAAATTGCAATGTGCGTCGCAGTTTCTTAGAAAAGCTGCTGTGAAATCCTGGAGGTGCTGATTAAATATCACTGACAAATCAAACTTGTAAAACCTCTTATTAGTCCATTGTGGGCACCTGTCAGCCAGTAATACTTAAACCATCATGTAACCCCTAACCCGAGGTTTAACATCTCAAAGGAGGCATTAAGCCACTTTCATCCAGCAGGGTCACAGTTGTCACAGCGTTTCTCACACGAGCTCCTGCACTATAATGACTTAAGTGGATCAGTGTTGAGGCCAAGGCTTAATCTGAGTGTCCATCTGCTGCAGGTATTCTGCACTCTTTTTCCCCTCAGACCTGATGGATTAAAACAGCACAGCGAGCCTTGAGCTCCGGGGTTGGTGTTTGGGGGGATGTGCAGTAAAACGCAGTCTTGTGGTTAATGATTGGTCGGTGTCCCGGCGCAGGAGCGTGGACGCTCGCTGGCAGAGTGAAATCTGACCGAACAGCTTCAGTGTGAGCGAGTCGGCACCACTGACGACTCTGAAAATAAGATCAGTGACTGCCTGATTTTTATGTTTGAGCTTTGTGATGATGTTTTTTTATCAGATAAGATCAGAACTGTGAGCTTTCTCCTTAATCAATCATTTGTAAAACGATCAATTGATCGATTAATCAGACTTATAACAGCTTAAAAATGGTGTGTAGCATTTACCAAACAACCGCTGAATCAGAATTTTATTTCCACAGCAACGTGTTCCACGTTCTCTGACAGCGTTACATCCACCCTTAGAAATAAAGGTGCTAACTAGAACCATAGAGAGTTCTTCAGCTTGTCCTCGTAGGAGAACCATTTTTGGTTTTATATTATGGTACAGAGAACCCTCGATGAAAGAGTTCATCAAGGATTTCAGCAGTCCTTGAAGAACCCTTTCTTCTAAAAAACGGTTCTATGGATGAAGAGGGTTCTTAATGTCAAACCTTAGTCTTACAAAGAACCTTTGACAAACCCTTTCTTCCAGAAAGGGTTCTTCAGAAGCAAATTATTCAGGGTAGAACCACAGCCCTTCAGGAAGAACCATTTTGGAACCCTTACTTCTAAGAGTGTAGCCTATGAAACATATAAAGAGAGAGTTTCAGATGTTTATTTGATAGTAGATCAATTACATTTTACGTGATCGATCAGATTTTAATGACTACAATGATGAATTGATCATTGATTAATTGTTATCATACCTTGATAAGATATTTAGTCATTTTCTCTGCAGTATTACAGAGAAAATGACCTCGGTCATGTTTAACTTCCTACATAAAACTAAATGATAAAACCTGTTTTATCTGAATCTCTGATCCGACTTTAATCTCTTAAATCTGGTGAATTTGGTTCTGGACACATTTTCTGTTGTGAACAAACAGCAGCAGGAACAAATAAGACTTCAGCTCTTGACTCAGTGTGACCCTGTACAGTCACACAGTCGGTTCCTCACAGGATCTTCATGTTTTTGTTGTGTCTCCTTCTCTTTTTTTTAGGACTATAAGCCAGAAGAAGATCCTGCTCTTTTCCACTCTGACAAGACAGGCAGAGGACCTCTAAGCCCTGAATGGAAGGTACCTGACACAGCAGCAGAGACGCAGTGATTGTCGTCGTGACGTCCACCGTCCGTCCTCTGTCACAGCTTCGAGTACCGAACCGTGTTTTCTCTTTTTCTTCCTTCACAGAATGAGCTGAAGACAGATTGTCCTCGCATGTGTGCGTACAAACTGGTCACTGTCCGGTTCAGATGGTGGGGTCTGCAGACCAAAGTGGAAAACTTCATCCACAGGGTAATGCATCATACACTTTAACATTTGCAGAAGTATTTACACTCGTAATAAAGATTTTATATTGTTTATTATGGCAGTGAATCCTGTGAAATCATTGCTGTGATTTTTCAGTGTGCCTGCCAAGTGTTGTTTTTGTTTTGGACAGCAGAGGGAGACATTTCAGTGTTTTCTTAAAGTTGTAAGGAGAGAAAATGAAACGGAGCGAATCATCCTTCAGATGAGGGAAGAGATGGGAGGGCTGACAGAGTTTACCGAGTTAGTGAGGAGAGCTTTTCAGGGACAGTCAGCAGAAACTAACTGCATGGTGTTTTTAAAGGGGAGAATTGTTGGGCGCCCACAGAACCTGTTTTCATTCAAATATCTGGAGACGGGAGGTCAGGGGACACCTTTGAAAATGCCTTTGCCAATTTTAGCATTTTAGCTGGTGTCCATCCACTAACATAGACGTGGTATACATCATCTGGAAGCTGGAAACCTGGAGATTAATGAAGCTAAGATGTTTGGTTTTTTTTGTCTGAAATCTGGAATAAACACTGTTTTTTGTTAGGCGCCTATTCAGGTTATGATTGAAGTATATGATGACGGTTCCCATGATGCTCTATCGTGTCTCTTGCTCAGTTTTTGGGTTGATAACTATTTCATACACAGATTGAATGCAAAATTTAACATTCAAGAATTGATTAAAATGGTTAAAAATCCCTCTAAAATACCACATTAAGACACCAAGAACTGAACTGGTTTTAAAAACTTTCGACATTTTGGAGATTTCTGTGAAGAATTGCATTTTTCAGCAATTGAATAGCAAGCACCCGTGTTGTTGTAATACCTCAGAAACCCCCTTATTGTCAGTATACGTAGGAAAGTCATCCGTCCTCTGAATCCTCCAGGTCTCTGCTTTGTGTTTGTGAAGTTTGTTGAGGCTTTGATCATCCTCAAGGTCACTACAGATCATTTTATGCAGTGTTGGCAAGTTTCAAAGAATGTCCTCCCTATGATGAAATGGTTACTATGGCAACAAACATCATCATACATGGATACACTTGGGCTCGTTGAATCCACAAGAGTCTCAGCTTTCCAGTCGGACCCAGTTAAGAATATTCCATCACTGCTGAGGGACGTCTTCATCTGAGAGGCCAATACGCCCAACTGAAAATGACCATGTCAGTTCAGTTTCTGGTTTCTTAGGGTGTCATATATATAACTGATTTAAAACTGATGGAAATTTTTCACCATTTTAGGGGCCAAAATAGTTCACGTTTGCTAAATAAAAAAAAAAATCATTGGTTGCAGCCTTAGTTGGTGCCAGCTGGTTGCTTTGGTCTTCAGGTTCAGTCTCTGACAGGCCACAGTGCCGACTGGGGACGTGGACGTCCCTGCAGATTTGGAGAAATTAAACAGAAAAAGTCTCCAAACATGCATTTATGCTCCTTAAAATCACCGTCATCAGCCTCTAAACTGCCTGTTGGTTGTGCAGAAAAGCATCTGTTTTAATTTACTGCTACATTTTAATTTCTTTTTGTTCCTTCAACAGCAAGAAAAGCGTATTTTCACCAACTTCCACCGCCAGCTGTTCTGCTGGATTGACAGATGGGTTGGTTTGACCATGGAGGACATCAGGCGGATGGAAGAGGAGACCCAAAAAGAGCTTGAGGAGGTAAACAAGTCAACAAATACACAATAGACTGGTTTATACTGGCCTGATGTTCACAGATGTTCTAAAAGCTGCTCTGTGCTGTGATTGATAACTGATCACAGTATAAATGATGATTCTGTTTTGAGCAGACAGCTGGAGACGACACGTCGTTCTTGATCTTCTTGATTTAACTCTTGTTTACTCCTGAATTTCACATTAGATGCGTCAGAAGGGAGACGTGCGAGGGACCTCTGCGACAGACGAGTAGAGGCCCGTCGCTGTAGGTCAAACTCTAGAGGCAGGCTGAGTAAGTCTCACCCGGAGGAGAGGTGGTGCCGCTGCATGGATCATTCTCCTCCCTGTTCTTAATGCTGCTGTCTGCCTGCTGTCTAACTCGCCCGTTTGTTTTCAGATTGTTTGTGCTTGACATCATTTCAGCCCCGTGTCTTCTTTCTGTTCTAATCATCACAGGCTCCGTTCTTCAAATGTGGTTTAACTAACTAACATCCTGTCAGCCAGCTGAAGTGATCCTCTTCTTTCTCAGGAAGCTAAAAGTTATATTGATCAGCACATATTATTGGCTGAATGATTCCACTCGCCATTGAATTTCCCTGTCAATTAAATGCAAATTTTAATTTAGACTAGTCGACTAGTCTAACAGTAAAAAAAACACTCGGAAAGCAGTTAAAGTTGAGCACAATTTATTAATTGATCATCTTTAACCTCGTCTGAAAAGTCTTGTGTGTATTAAGAGCCATGTGAAGCCGTTAATCACAGTCTACAATCACAAAATCATATTTTAAATGCTGGTGAACTGTGTGGCTCTTTCCGCTGTGCAATATGAACGTCTCACATTAATCTACAAAACATGACAACATTACGTTACATACATACAAAATAAACTCAGTGTCAATAAATACAATAAAAATAAATACTCTCACACCTTTTTTCCTTTTCACACAGAGACATACAATCATTCACCTTCTGAATTCAAGTTTTTCTCTTTACCAAGTTAAGAGCTTAATTGGCTCGTTAACTCCTCGTTAAACACACTAAGAACTCAACAGTTAAACACGTAAAACTTATATAAACTATCTTTATTAGTCTGTTCATTCTTCTAACGATCATCAACTCTGGTTTGGTCGAATTAAATCCTTAATTCAAGAGTGCAAAGAGTCTCACTCTGCCGACTGTTTTTCTCTCAGTCCTCAACCAGCTCAGCAAAACTCATGACCGGGCTGAGCGGGTGTGTCCGGAGCCGCTGGATGTGAGCGCAGTGTGTCACTCTTCAGACCGTTACATCAGCAAAATAAAATGATAAAAATCGCCCCAAATATCAGAATAGAAAAACAACCAGCGATGGATTCAACTCATCATCAATAGGTGATATATTTGTCCGATCACCCAACCCTGATGTGCTGATGCACGCTCTCTCTCTCTCTCTATGAAAGACCATTACTGAGAATGTAATTTTCTTTTGGTGCCTCTAAGGAAAAGAGTTTTATGAAATAACTAAATCATTGATCCATAAAACGTTAGAAAATAGAAAAAGTTGCTCATTATAAAATGTAAGTTGAGTTTGTTTTTTCCCAACAGTCCAAAACCCCAAAATGTTCATTTTACCACAAAATAACAAAGAATATCTGTATTTAATCATTGAAACAGACTGAACCATCTGACAGTGGTTTCATGTAACTTTTCTAAAAAGAAAAAAGGTAATAAGCCTGCCCTTGTGCAGGTTTGGACTTTAATTAACTAACCAATCAAGCTCACTCTGTTAACCACAAATGAAGAACGGGGCCACGTTCTGTCGTCTTGAGTTTTGTTTTTGTTTTTTTCTGTCTGCCTGCTCTTCATCGACTCACATTTGTCATTTCTCACATTTTAACGTTCTCTTACAGCTCGTTCACTCGTCTTACAGTTTGTTTTCCTCCTGTTTTACGATCGTGGGAATAAAGAGATCAACTAACCTCCTCCTCTCCTGCATGTGCATGGCTTTACAACGAGCAGATTCAAACACCTCCGTACTCTTTATTTCACCAAACTGACCTCCAAACCTCTGTCTCCTCTGTCCCTCAGCTGCGTAGTAAAGGTCCGATTCGAGGCACCAGTGCTGCTCATGAGCAATGAGGCAAATCAACCAAACCCTGTCATGATGATGTCATCAGAGACAACGTCCACCACGATGAGGAAGTGGCCCCCTGACGTCGCCTCTTCTGCTCCTGTCTCACATGATTCATTGGGGGGTTTGACAAGATTGGTTAACAGTACTGTACAGATCCTACCCCCAATCACAAGCCTCTCCTGTTCACTCAGAAAACAAACAAAAAAAAAAACAACAACCTGGTTTTGCATACATATAAAAAGAAAAAAAAAAACTCTTTGCACAGAACGTAACTTGCCTGATATGTAATTGTTAGTTGATTATTACAACGGGGCTTTGTTTTTATTCAGGTGTGTAAACCGTGACTCAGAAAAGTCAAGCCTTTTAAATTAATTAGAATGTTTTTAGCATACAGGTTCCCACAGAAAATTGGTATCAGATTATTAGCAGGTATTGGACCATTTATCTCCCTCACCTTCCCTTGTATTATAACTGTCTGTCTCTACTTTAATCCTTGTCTCTCCCCTCAATATTGTCTATATTCTCGTCCTGATGAACGATTTGTCTGGATCCCCTCCCCCCTTGTCTCACTGTCCCCCTCTGTCTGGCAGTTGTTTAGGAATTCTGATGTTTTTATTTTATTTTATTTTATTGTTTTTAATTTTGAGGCTCAATCCACACCTGTCGATGGTTCAAAGCAAATTTAAAGCTGCTGCATGATAGATAATTCTGCTATTGTCCCCCCCCCAAACTCATTTCAACATGCACACCTGGCCTCCTCTTCCTCACCCCCTCCCCCCTCCTCCTCCTCCTCCTCCTCCTTCTCCTCCTCCTCCTCCCTCTGTCACAAGTGCATGTGGACAACAGCAACTCCTCACTAAACCGTCAATGCATGTGTATAGTCGCTGCAATGCAGCTTCGCTCAAGTGGATTGTTTGTGTTGATTAGCGGGGGGGTCGGCGGCGCCCCCCCAGGTGAGTCTGTACAATACACCTGTGTGTTAGTGTGTGCATTTGTGTGCTTGTTTGTGTTTATCAACTGCCTTCGCTCTTAAAGGACTGTCACCCTTTTTGGGACTTGAGATGGATTAGCTTAATATCACCGAGGCTGCAGAGTTTTCCCGACAACTCGCCTCATGCTGTCGCTGCATGTCCTTTCTCCTTGGCTAGGGCTTTAACTGGACGGCCTGGCTCCTCCCCCACAGCCTCCAGGGAAGCTTTTATCTTTTTTTTTTTCTTTTTCTTTTTTATTAAAAGGAAACAAACGAGGACGAGAGCGTGCGTCGCTGCGTGCATGAATCAAGGTAGTTTTTTTTTTATATCTTTCTCAAACTACCGCCTCCTCTCAGCTGACAGAGCAAATGGGTCCAGGCAGATGTGCGATGTTTGTTGTTGCAGTTGTGGATTTGACAGTCTGGGTGTATAGTTTTTATTTTTTATTTTCACCGTGTATAGTGATTTTTTTTTTTCAAAGAAGCTTTTCATCTACCTGAAGTAGAAGAACGTGAGAGTTTTGTTTCCTCGACTGTTTCAGGTTGAGGTTAAAATTGACCCTTACGGTTTAGATCTGTGTCGGATGATTTTTTTAGTAGGAGCCTCGATCTGGAAACAGGCAGCATCTTTATCCTGCTTTGTCTCCTTTTTACGGCTGCGTTGACTCGAGGTCGTGGCCGTTTTATCGCAGCATGAACTCACTTTAGCCGTCTTTATTTTGAGCGTAATGCAGATCCTGTCGGGCTCTTTAGGTTCAAATAATTTGTGATGTTTTATATGATCATGACGTAGCTGAGTGCAGTTCTGCAGCTAAGATTTAAGACTTCACTGGAGAAACAGAAAAAGTTGAGAAAACTCAAAATTTCAAGGTAACTTGCTTCAATAGATTTTTGAGTTTTTTGAACCAACTCTTAAAGGTGACTGACAGAGACCCTGCAGCTCTTTGCTTGTATTTAATTTATTTTTTTCATTATTTTGCTTCGCTCAGGACACGTTACCAACCCAAAGGTTGGTATTTGACGTCCTGGTGTCTTTACAAACAGCTCAGACTAATCCTGCTGAAAAGTTTTACCAACTAATCATGTTTTGTTGAGTTAACTTGATTAACTTTCAAGCAGTTAATAATAATGTCAACAACAACAATTTTTGAAGTACACTTTTTTTGGGGAGGATAAACTTTAATCAGAGTTTCAAAGATTTAAGTTGATCTAAAGAGGAGAAGTCAATGATCTCAACATAAGATTAGCAGGTCAGCAAAACTTAGTTTATTTCAAAACTTAAAGGAGAAATCTGTAAAACATTTACAGTCATAAATCATAAAATTACCACAATATGTCATCAGAGGTTAAGGAACATTGTAGCTGCAGTGTCCCCCTTTGAAATTTCTATTCCAGGCAGGAATAACTTTTAGTTTGTCTGTTTCATGTTAATTAGACTTCAAATGAATGCCGAATGTTTGCTGAATCAGTTGGTGTCTGTTTATGAATCATAAGTATTCATTAATGCTCTGGTAGAAGGAGCAGATATTTATAACTGTTAAATTGAGCAAAATGTTAATGGAGTTTGGCAGGCAGTCACTTCGAGTCCAGAATCTGTATTTTCAGAACAGTGGACTTTTGTTTTCAGGATAATGGACAGTTGACGGTTATAAACAGCTGATCAACTTAAAGTGAAAGACTCGTCTTTGCTTGCTGCGTCCTGCATTCCTGCAGAGCTCCTGCAGCCTGCAGAGCTCCTGCAGCCTGCAGAGCTGCTGCATTCCTGCAGAGCTCCTGCAGCCTGCAGAGCTGCTGCATTCCTGCAGAGCTCCTGCAGCCTGCAGAGCTCCTGCAGCCTGCAGAGCGTCCTCAAGTCTGGGGAGAAGAGCACAGAGAGAAACGATTTTATCCACAGACTGTATATTAAATAGAATTTCAGCCTTTTTACAGACGCTGTTGCTGCATATTGCTTCTTTTAAGAGTTAGTTTGATTCAAAACTCAAAAATCTAACCTTGAAATGAGTTTTCTCAACTTTTTTTGAAGGTGTTTGTTTCTTGGATCAGGTATGAACGTGTAGGTTTTGTCTGTGTGTGGTTAAGGCGAGTTATAAGTGTACTTTATATTAGGCCCATTGTAGAAATGGACAAACTGTACATACGAACACTGACTTGAATGGAATTATTCACAGCTACTAAGCATCGTCAGGTCTATCATTTCAATACTGTACCGCTCTGTGGACGGCGCGCGGCGTCCGTACTGTCCACGCTTCGTCGCTCATACTGTTTAACCGTACCTCATCCATGCTTATGAATGTACAGCTCGGAGACAGATGTGTCAAACTATGCAGGACGACGCGTTTCACACCTGTACAAGCATGACGTGGAGCCATTATATCATCCATAACACGAGGAGAGATTTACTAAAACGACTCTTAGATTTGGATCTGCATGCTCAACACTTTTCTCTTTTTTTTCTTCTGTCCTTTCCTTTCTTTCGTCTCCGTTTGATCGGTTTTGCTTTTGAGAAGCTCTTGAACTGCATCAGACGGGAAGGGAAACCCTTTTTTTTTTTTTAAAGTGGGGGGGGCGGCTCCTCCTCAGAATCGACCTGTTTTCAGCTCGACCTCAGATCACCGCTGAGGAGTGAAAAGCCTGACGGGGTTCGGCGCTGACGGGGAATCGCCCCCGTAGACTAGAACAGGCTGTGTGATGTACAGTTTTGTAGCATTACCAGTGATGCCAGCCAGGGTCTGACTGTGAGGGGAGGGATAGACGCTTAGGGAACAGATGGAGTCCAAAATACTGTTTTTTTTTTCTTTATTGTAATCATGAATAAGCACTTGCAAAATCTACTGTTTTTTTTTTTTCTTTTATGTTTTCCTTTTTGTTTTTGAAAGACAAAGATTCACAATGTATTCAATTTTCTCTTTTCTGATAAGGCAAAATTCAGGGGAATTAGTAGTGAATGTAATACAATTAGTTCCTTTTTTTTCTTTTTCACGGCTTTCACGCTGTGACAGAAGGTCTAGACAATGGAACATAACAGAATATCTAATAAATTTGAACAAATAAGAGAATCCATGTGCCGTTTCCTGCTTTTGTGTCCTTTCAGTTCGACTTTTTCTGGTCTCTCAGTCACCAACGACATCAACACACATGATGAATAAAACTGCAACTTGTGATTATTTTCATAAGCGAGTAATCTGATTATTTTCTCAGTTAATCAGTTATTGTTTTGCCCCAAAAACGGTGAAACATAGGGTCAATATTATACTGTATTGTGTTGTCTTTTCCTGTTTTTTTAAAGAAAATTATGAAAATGAGAAAAGTCGTGTCATGTATCTTATTAACCATTAATTAATAATTGTTACTGTTGTCAACTACACGTTAAGGAAAAAGCACCAACAGTCAAACTAACAGTGTTGATTTCATTCTATCAAAAATATCATTACATGTGATTTATGAATATAACGAACTTCACCATTTCCATCCTCTGAAGCAAACGACATGCAGTCAGTCACAGCCTATATGATCAATAATTATCAATATCGACTGATATGAAGGCCCGCTGAAAAATGTCGGTGTTTCCTAAAGCCTGAGATGACGTCCTCAAAAAACACAAAGATATTCAGTTTTTCTGTTGACATTTTAGATTATTAGTTTATTATATGTATGTTAGCAAATGGCAGCTGTGATTTAAGACTTTGCTTTAAAAACAAAGTGAAAACTCAAAATTTCAAGCCAGCTTCAATAGATTTTTGAGTTTTGAGCCCAAATTTTAAGTTTTGAAAAATTTTTGCCTGCTAATAAAGTTTTGTTTGAGATAATTTATTTTTCTTCTTTAGAAAAACTTGAATCTTTTGAGTTTTAGAAACATAATGCAGAGTGTTTTTAAAGGCAGCACTCAGTTTTAATATATACATATATTATCTGTATTTGTGTGGTTTTTAAATTTCGTTATTTATAATTATTAAATAATACCAGTGAAAGTTTACTGATTCTGATGATTCTGATGTTTTTTGTTGCACGTTGGTGCAAAACAACAAACAAAAGAGCTGCAACGATACATCGATTATTAATCGACTACTAAATTAATTGCCAGCTATTTTTTTTTTTTTTATAATTGATTAATCAGTTTGTGTAATTTTTTGAGAAAATAAGTCAAAATGTGAATATTTTCTGGTTCCTTTCCTCCTCTGACAGTAAACTGAAGATCTTTGAGTTTGTGAGTAAAACATCTGAGGACGTCATCTTTGGTTTTGGGAAACACTGATTCATATTTTTCACCGTTTTGTTACATTTTAAAACAAACAACTATCGATCTGTGAATTGAGAAAATAATCATTAGTTGCAGCCTTTAAACATAAAACCAAAAATACAAATAAAGATTAAAGTGAGTCCTGTCAGTTAAAACAGCACCAAGAGAAAACTAGAGGACAGACGATAATAAACATGAAAAAGCAAAAATATAAAATAGTAGAAACAATGTTAACAAGTGTGACTGTTATTTAAATAAATGAATAAACTGCAAAAGGTTTAATATGGAATGAATGTAAGTTCTTTGAAAGAAAAACATGTTTCTTAGTTTTTATTTTTGTCACACCCAAAGTAACAAACAAAAATTAAATGGTAGATCAATCATTATTTTATTATATTAAAACTGGGCATTTATGTGTGATTTTCTATTAAATCTCCTTCGTCCTCAGATCAGGAGGATCCACATGCAAGTAAATGATTAAAGTGAAAACAAACTTCCTGTTTGTAAGATTTTGTTCTGTTTTGTAAAACAGGTTTGTTCCATTTAAAGTTTGATTTAGTTTCACTTTCTGTTTTAAAATGCAAATTTAAAATTAATTTTCCTTCTATTTTAACTCAGGAGTTTGTTGTTTGTTTCATTTTTAACTTCAAAATTTAAAACTTTCTAAAAAAGTAGTTGTTTCAATTTAATTTCATCACAAAGTTCAAACAGATCAGAAATATTAGTTTCAAATATTTGCCATGTAAACATGTAATTTCAAATAAGGTCACATAATCAATTAGCCGATTGATTATTTTCTCGATTAATAGTTGTTTAGTCTTTAAATCCCTGAAAATGATCCTTTTTATACATCTGTGTGTGAAATGTCATTAAATATTTTGAAAACATAAAGTATTATGTTCATCATTTTGTGGAAATGATCATTTCTTCTGCATGTGACAATAAAAAAAAGGCTAAACTTGTGTATAATTTTGATCATTTCAGCAGAGCCGCGATCAATAAAACATAAAAATACATTTCTCTAAATAATGTGTTAGATTTCTAAAACTTGTTTAATCGTTAACCACTTTCAGAGGGACCACTGAAAAAAGGTGTTTATGTGTATATTCTGTTTACAGAATATCAGATGATAAACTGATATTTATTGAAGATTGACAGTATCAGCCCCAACAATCCAATATCAGTCGGGCCCTTTTTTATTTCTTAATTTTTGTTGTTTCTTCCTTCATTTAGTACTTTTACTTTTTTTTTTTTAACTTAAAACACATTTTCAGCACTGGACTTTAACTTGTATTAAAGTATTTTAGTAGTTTTACTTGAGTAGTAAAGTATCTGATTACTCCCCCCTCCTCTAATATTCATGTATAGATTAATAATCCCTGGTCAGATGATAATAATAAACATCCCCTCTGAGCTTCAGCGAGAAAAAAAAATCCTTTAATGCTCCGAGAAGCAGCAGCTCTCAGTGCGCATGCGCGAACATTTCCCCAGCAGGTAAACTCCACCATGGCGGCGAGAGGCCATGTGCAAGATCCTAACGACAGGAGACTCAGACCCATATACGGTGAGGACTCAATGGGGACTTATTTATTGATCCATGTTTGTATGTTTGGTTTAGATCCTTGAGATCTGAACGGCTGCATGAGTTTAAAGTTGGAGCTGTTGGAGTCTGGGAGGGGGGTGGGGTGGGGGGGCAGCG
>JAJHUR010100813.1:0-25874 GCA_027495735.1 Lutjanus campechanus | reverse complement strand
TTTTTTTTTTTTTTTTTTTTTTTTTTTTTACATTTTATCCGTGGTCACCATTCACTGCCATTGTACTGGGTTTGGCTCCAACACTGTTTTCTGCTGAAACTCCAGGATTGTTTTGTGAACTGAAGATCTTCACCCATCCTCACATCAGCACAGGGGTGAGTACTTATTGAGTGGATTATCGTTCCGGGGTGGAATATCACTTTAAAATTCACAGACACAACACAAATCCACATTCTTCACATTTCAGCCGTGAACTTCAATGTGTTTGAAAACACCAGCATTCAACACAGTGATCTGCAGCTGGACTTGACTGGTGTGCATGTGTGTGTCTGCGTCAGAGAAATATGCACAATAATGGCAATATTTTAATTAGTAATATCAAACTTGCTCATCCAAACCCTCCTGCCTCTGTTAAAGCGTGAAAACGTGATCATCTTCAGCTGTTTGCATACATCTGTGCTGCTGTGCAGATCACGTCTCTGTATGCCAGTGTGTGTGTGTGTGTTCTTCTGAGACTGCTGTGTTTTGTGTGTGTTTCTGCGAGCATATTGTGAGTGTGTCTGCTTCTGTGCGCGTCTGTGTGCGCATTTCTGCATGTTGTGACGTACGCGTGTGTGTGTTTAGTCTGTGAGATGCGTCAGTAACTGGGGCAGAACTGATTGTTGCTGATGGCTGTAGGCAAGCGCAGACCTACATTCTGCTCTGCCGTGCAGAGGAGGAGGAGGAGGAGGAGGAGGAGGAAGAGGAGGAGGAGGAGGAGGAGGGGTGCAGCAGGGTAGTAAAAATTAGGGTCTCTCCTGTACTCCTCTCCCTCCTTTATCTCAGTACTCCTATGGCAACCTCCCGCACTCCTTTTCTTGAGCTTTCTTTGTTTCCTACTCTCCCCTCTGCACCTCTTCATTCTGTCCACTCTGACACTTGACGCACACGGGGACTTACTCAGCACACAGAGAGGAATCGACTCTGGGAGCGAAAGGACAGAAATGCATGACCAAAAGAGACAGAGGAAGGGAGGGAAAAGGTCAATGTCACTCATGACATTAATGGAGGAATACTGAAGCAGATCCACAGTTCAAATTTACAATTCTTTTTAGGTTTAGGAAGCCAGTATTTTTTTTTTCCTCCAGAGATGGAGTAGATTTTTATTCTAAGCAGTGTAGAAAGGGCTCTGAAACAGCACCTGACCTTTCTGCCAGGAAATAGAACGATAATGCTTTATTTCACAGTTACGTGATTTTCTAATACAGTATTTTCCTGGGAAGTTTCCTGGAAAGACTATTTACCCAGGATAGGAGGACTCAGCAGTGGGGGATCAAAACAGCCCAGAACATCACTGGTGCCAGCCCGTCCTCACCGACTGCAGCTTATTCCGACTAGTATGTTGCTAGGCAGCACCCCCCCTAGTAGACACTGTCAGTATGACAGGAGAAATATAAGGAGCAAGAAAGTCCAAGCATGGGACTTTCACCCAGGAGACTGGTGATCGAGTCCAATGTGAAACGAAAAGTCAACGTAGATTATTTAACGTTTTGAGTAACTTAAAATTTTGTTGTGGACGTGATGTCCATTGAGTCACTTACGTCACATGACATACATAACATAGTTATTTTAACCCAAACCATGATCTTTTCCCTAACCAAGTAGTTTTATTGTCTAAATCTAACCAAATAGTTTTTGTGCCTAAACCTAACCAAAATGTGACCGTCTTATGACACAAACATGTCAAGTGAGTTAAGTCGTTGCGATTGACATAACCTTCATCATGTGACATAAATAAAATAGTTATTTTAACCTAAACCGTGATCTTTTCCTGAACCTAACCAAGTATTTTAATGCCTAAACCTGTCCATTTTACAATGTAAAGCATGTGACTCACAGTACATCACATCCGTCACGTGACATACATAATGTAGTTATTTTAACACAAACCACAAGGTTTTCCTGACCCTAACGGAGTAGTTTATTGCCTAAGCCTAACCAAACTGTGACCATTTTACCGTTTTTAAGTAAATCATGTGAATTATGTCATGTGACTTATGTAATGTAGTCAGGGTCCCACAAACCTGTCGCTCCCAGTGCTCGTCATAATCCATAATATATGTCATTTCGGGAGCAAGTGACAATCGACCTATACCTACTGAGCATCAGTGAGGTCAGTGAGGTGCCTATGTAGAGCCCAGAGGATACTAAAAGGCAATACCCACCCCGTCTGGCAAGAGATACAGAAGTATCTGCTGCTATGCTACCAGACTACAGAGCAGCTTCTTCCCTCCCCACAACTTAAAGGGAATGTGGTTCTGATACCGTTAATTTAGGTTGTGCTCAGTTTGTTGCATTGGTTCTGGAAGCAACAGTTCACCTCAGTATTTCTAAAATAGCCTGCTGCACAAACCCAACCAAACCTTACACATTACGGTGTTCGATCACAAAACGCTAAACAAATAACTAACAAATAATGCTGTCCAGCCAGTAGAGTGTCACATCAGAGAACACTTACCTGTCTTCCTGGAGAGCAGTTACAAAAAGTGTATGTGTTTGTTTTACCTATACCAGAAAATCAGCACTTGATACTGCACTCCCGCACTGATCACAGTGTGCTGTAGTCCTTGTAGAGCTTTCTCTATCACGAGTCTCCATTAACCCTTTTGCCAGAGAAGAATGCCAATATTGGACGACAACCCTGCATTCAATGCCAACTTTTTTCAAATTCTGAATTTCTATATTATCTGCACATTACAACTTACAACTGGTCATGGTTAAGGTACAGTAAAAGTGCATATATGGGTATCGAGCTCAGCTAAAATGAGTTGGAAACTATCAGCATATCGGATGTTGGCAAAAATTCAATGTCGTACATCTTTAATTTTTTTTTCTTTAACCAATTGTGAGGCCAAAGTCATAACAATTCAGTCTGTCTTCTTTGTCTTATAAGATATGCTTTCTGTAATGATGTATTACTGACAAAAATCTAGTAGCAAGGGTCACTGCTGGTTTTAGGTCCTCTTTCAGAAAAACAAAACAGAAACTCATCTCTTTGAAAGAACTTTGAACTCACCAGATGACACTAACAAAAGTTCACGTATTGCCGGACACAGTTGTGCCGAGAACTGCTCACATCTGCTTTCAGTAGGCGACATCGGTTGCTCAAGTTCTGCTGCTTCCTCTCAAAAGAAACGTCTCGTCATCAGATTTTATGGTCAGCTGACACCTGACCCCTGACCCCACCCAGGGACATTGGTCTGTGCAGTCTGTGTGTGTGTATGTCAGCAGAGACCAGGACAACACAGAACTGCTTTCACTCCAAAATTCAGTGAGTCATGACATGAATTCTAACGATATAGAGACAAACACTAAAAAAGAAGTACAGTAGATCTAAGATATTATATTTTGAACTGCTCTAATGGTTTGTTCTCATTAAAATGTTTGTACGTATTAGAATTAAACAGTACAATGCATTAAAAAAAATCTATGATAGACAATCATAACTGTAATTATGAATGATGAAGGGATACAATAAAGACTTATCTTATCTTATCTTATCTCCCTACCCCTTTCTCACCTTTCCTCTATTCACTCATGTATTATACTGTAATAACATTATAATAATATATAACATATAGTATCATAACATCATAATATTCCAAATAACATAACATAATATCACATAATATAATATCACAATAACTTCCCAAACTTAGTTATAACCCAATATAATATACAAACAACCATCCCACGTTTATTTACAACCCAAAGTAACTAATAAGAAATAAAATATGTAAATATGCCTTTATTTAAAATATTTACAAAAACATAAACGATGTAGTGGTGATTTTCCAGGGAAGTTTACAGGAAAGAATGTAGAAAATTATGGCTTTTTTTTTTTAAAGGTATTTTTTTGGCCATTTGTGCCTTTATTCATAGTGATAGCTGAAGAGTAGACAGGAAAGGGGGCAGAGAGAGAGGGGATGACACGCAGCAAAGGGCCGAGGGCGGGAGTCGAACCAGCGGCCGCTGCAGAGGACCACAGCCTCAATACATGGGTCGGACGCTCCACCCACTGAGCTAAACGTCCGCCCCAGAAAATTATGGCTTTAATTAATTATTGATCATAAATTATTATCATTATTATTAACTAACCAACCAACCAACTAAAGCATTTAGTAGTAGTTGTAGTAATTGTTATTTAATATGTTCATATTAACTAAGGTATTCATTTATACATCATTTAATAGTTTGAAACGATGCTGTTAGAATATTTTTAATCCAGTAATAAATGTTAATGAACAGTTAATTAACACAATAATACACATTAGGCCTTGTTAATAAATTTGTCCAGTTAACATTTATTAAAGGTTTACATGTCAGTGAATGTAGTAGGCCTATATGGCTGATGCATTTACTGTATAAAGTCTTACTTAAGGGATATATGTTTTAAACCTTTCAATGATCAATAATGGTCACAAAGAATATAAATAAATGGTAAATTATGGTTAATTAATGCTTATATAAAAGGCACAATAATTTATAGATTAAACTATAAGCTATAACGAACAAGAAAACCTCTATATGATCATGGAGTGTGTCCACTGAGCTCAGCCTTTACCAAAAATAAGATGTAAGTTGGAGGATGGACAAGTGAGTGGACCAACTGAATTTGGTGTGTTTTAAATCCTTTAAATATCGTTTAAAGTATAATTTCTGCACTCAAAATTATATAAGGCGACTGCAGTCGGTGGTTCAAACTGACAGAAAGAGGCAGGCTGAACTCTCTCTGTGCTGGCTGTGACTCAGCCTCTTTTATTAGATGTCCATCTCTTGAAACAGAAACATGTTCATTTTAAACATCACCGCTTCCTACACTGTTTCCATTTAGGCCCTGCTTTGTCATATGTGATTCACTGCGACATGTGAATCATCGTACGCGATAACTCTTTCTAGGGCATGTATAAACATCATTTTAAAACCCACTGACTAATCTCTGAGCAGTTTCACCACAAGCATTCTAAACATAATATATCACAGAGCAGTGACAATGATTTTTTCTTCCTTATTTTTTATTGCATAGGTTCCAGTTTCTCTGCTCATACAGGATTCTTGGATATTTAAGAACACTGTGGCTGTGATAGGCAGATATTGGGTGTCTAGTGGCACAAAGGCCTTCCAAAAGAGATCAGTGTAAAATAAGATGACATTACTGTCAGCCGATCCTCATCCCCTTCAGTCAAATAGCCTCGTGACATCCCAAAGGACAATCTGGCTGCAGTCTCCAGGACTTGTGTCTGCAGCAGTGACTGTGGTTCAGACAGACATCAGACAGAGGGACAGTCTACCTCTGTGCCTGCGGGATGCAGCCTCAGATTGTGAACCTACAGGCCAAACCCTGATGGATCAAAAGCGTTCTCATAAAAGCGACAAATGTCCACCGTTAAACCAAGATGACAGTCATGTAGGAGGTCTTTCTTTCCTGAGTAGTGAGAATATACAATTCCACAATCTATCATGTCATCGTGGCAACCCCAGCTGCACATGTAACAGACAGATATCACTTAGTTTGTGTAGAAATGCCTGATTATCACCTCATAGTTTTTACAGAGAGGACCCTTCTCCCAAAACTTTTATCTGGCCTCTCCAACATGTTATGATTACATTTCAAAATCTGCAGAGTTATAAAATAACTTCCACAAAGACTGAGTTTAATAAAAGGTAAAAGGTGTTTTTTTTTCTTCACTATATTGGCATGAATTATTCCACTGAATAATTCCACTTATTTTTTTTAGGAACACACTTGTTAATGTTGGAAAAGGACGTGCCGGGACGAGCTTGTCCATCCAAGTGGGCCGCGGTTGCCTCAGGAAGCTGTTTTGAGAGCTAAGCTAACCCAACTTAGAGCTACTAGAACAAGCCAGAGAGATGCGTCGTCATTGGCCCACTTTGATTCTGCACCATCCTTGCTCAAAACCCCCACATAACAAAACCTAATGTAACCGCTGGGAATAAACAATGAGCAGTGGTATCTAACACAAGACTGGGTGGAAGTAACATTACCGCAAGTAGTATGCTGGTGTTAGTTAGGCAAGGTCTTATTTTGGGTACACACGTTGGGTACAATGGCCCCTAAAAGCCTCAATGAGGATTTTGACATTCGTCCTTTTCTTTGAATCCACATTGTTTACGTGATTTGTAACCTCTTGTCTTTTTCCTCGTTCCTGTTCACAGTTACTGTGGAATGTTCTCTGTTGTGTAGTCCTGGTGTTACACACCTTCAAACAGGGTAGATTAGTTAGACAGACAATAGGCGCCTCTAATAGTTAGTGCATTATGTCGGCTAATTTGCCTGAGTCCATTAATGGAGTGCTTACTTGTTGGGGGCACACATATTATGTAAATATTATGTAAATTTCATGTTATTGTTATTGTTATTGTGTGTGTGTATATATGTATATATATATAAAAAAGAGATATATATATATATATATATATATATATATATATATATATATATATATATATATATATATATATATATATATATATATATATATATACATACACAGATGTATTGTGATTTGCAAATGTGGATCTTTTATAAGGATTGATGGATATGCGACATGTTTTTTGTACTTGATCTATAGAGCTGCAATACCTTTATTTGTATATTGTATTTATCTCTTTGTTGTCTACATATATATGTATTCTATAAATATACTGTATATATACTGCTCTTTATACTGGAGGATTTAGATTAATGTATTTAATTAAATCGATTTCAACTTTTGTCTTTATGCAATGAGGTATTTCAGCTCTACATATTTTTCCATATATGACTGCATAATTTTCTATACATGACTGCATACTTTACAAAAACATGATGGTATCCTTACTATAATTACTGTATGATCTCATGTACATATCTATATTTATAGCGTTCCCTTGCAGAAATGTAATCCTTTTCTGACTTGCTTTGTGGTTATTGGATGTGTGCCACGTGGTGCAATCTAATGCATTGTGGGTATTTAAGATGGCGACTCTGTGTAAATGAGTAGCAGTCTGAGGAGGAGCGTGTAGCTCGAAACGTCACGGCAATACATTTTCATACGGGAGCTCTTTTGGTGTGCAGATCTTCTTTTTCTCCTTTTAGTTTTAGTTAGGTGGACATGCTAACATTCGCAGCGTATGTTATGTACTCTTTTAATTTTTTTGTAAGAATGTATTGCTCAACACAGAGAAAAATGAAAAGCTTAACAGGCACCCTGGTTACCGCTGCTAATCTATGATTGGACAGCTTCAGTTTGTAGGAGGGGCTTGGCGAAGGGTCATTTGAACTTGCACTGCACCCTATTTGAAAGTATAGCATTGTGTTACGTGACGTTTGAATGCAGTTGAGAAAATGACATCCACATCATGCTTAGTGAATTATTCACAGATGTGTGGACATAAAATGAATAAACATTCACAACACAGTGACTAAAAGTAAAGAAAGAAAAGACAATTGGTGGTAGATTTTTTTGATAGAATTCTTTTTAGAATTCGCTTTTTAGAATAATTGAGGGTCCAGTACTAACAGGCCAGCAGGTGAGAAAACTGAAGGTTTTTCACTCGTATGAAGGGAAACAAACAGGAGAGTCTGGCTCTGCAGTAGCTGTGCGTGAGACACCTCTGAAGAGAAACCAGGTCTACAGTCAGGAATGCAGTAAAACCTTGTCAAATTGATTTAACCTGGCTGGAATCTGTCACTGCACCATACACAGCTGTTAATACACCCACACTGTTTTCATGACTCTTTGAAGTGTGTTTACTTTCAACACCGATCTGATCATTTTCAGGAAAGGCCTCATGGGAGATAATGTGAACTAAAAGAGGATTTTTGCTGTGACTGAACACGTGCTCCTCGAGTTCTCTGCCAAGTCCGAGCAAAACATTAAATCTGCTGGGTGTTAGGTTGGCCGGAGAGTGTGTGAACCGACTGCACAGAAGACAGACAAGACAATAACACACAGGAAGGGTTTGGCCAAGATGAGAAAAAGCACAGGGGCCATGTGATATCTGTTACATCCTTCCTCCTGTCAAGGTCACCATGGCGTAGAGGACCATCGTGAGCCACATGAATGCTCACACAAACATGTACACATATAGAGCGCACATATGGTATTCATACACTGAAGATGCTCACATGGGGAGTGTTCTCGCCTTCATCCGTATGAGGTCTCTCTCGGGATGCTGAAAATTTGGCACGAGCTCAGAGCCGAGCATGTGTGCCTGTTCTCACCTGCTCTCTGTAGATACAAGGACTCCCAGTCCTGGATCGATGTTCCCTCAGAGGGAACTCGCTAAACAAAAGGTTTTAAATGTACAGCAGCTTTTTGTCGCTGATGAACAAATTGATGAAAATCTTGTAGTGTGTCATAAAAACTCACTTTTTTTTTTGTAATATTAACCTTTTCCATTTCCCCCTCCCTATCAGAGATCCAGTGTTTGTCTTTTGACAAAAGGGAGTAGGAGATCAATAGTACATGTACTTAGTTACTGTGCTTAAGTAGATTTTTCAGGTATCTCTACTTTACTTGAGTATTTATTTTTCTGACAACTTTTACTCCCTACATGTGCACACAAATGTCTGTTCTTTCTACTCCTTATATTTTCAAACCAGGCTTGTTCCTTTAGTTTTAATACATTTGAAGGGAATTATTGATTATTTTTATTTTGCATATTTGTGTGGTGCCTTTTTGCATTAAGGCTGTTTTCAACCTAAATGGGTGGGACAATAACTCATAGGAAAGATGATTTGTGTATCCACCAAGCATGTCAGATGTAACAAGACAAAAAAGATGGAAAAAAGTCATGAAATAAAACATTATGTTTAAGACATAACAAGACAAAAAACAACATAAAAAAAGTAACAGGACAAGAAACGACATAAAAGATGCAACAAAGACAAAAACACAATAGATGAAACAAGATAATAAACTAACAAGCCGAAAAAGCATGAACACACAAAAAACTATGTGAACGACACCAAAAGATGAAAAACAAAGTAAAAAAACATAACAAGACAAAAAAAAAGGTAAAAGATATAACAAGACTTAACAAAAAGTAACACGACAAAAAAAGATTTACAAGATTGAAAACAAAGCAAAAGAGCAAAAGAGGCAACAAGACAAAAATAGATATTAGACAAAACAAGATTTTACAAAACTAACAAGATGAAAAATATGCAACAACGCCAAAAACTACAGAGAGACCGTAACAAGAAACAGCTGGTAGAAGTTGACTCTTTAGTTTCAAATTTCGAGTACATTTCACAGCCTGGACTTTTGCACTTTTACTTCAAGTTGAATCAATACTAAAAATTTTACCAGAGTCTGTTTTTGATACAAGTATCAGTATTTCTACTTGAGTACAGAATGTGTGTGCTTTTGCCTCCTCTGTAAATCTGTACTGAAACATTGTGTTTTCTTTATGTGCCTATTCAAGTTTTGAAAATTGAGAGTGTATAAGGGCTCAGAACATTATGATTAAAGCATATTATGGCCTTTCCCATACTCTATTACATCTCATACAGTAAGTTGTTGCAGCAATGTTTGCGTTAATACCATTTATTACACACATTTAAAAACTTCCATAATACCACATTCCTGATGTGATTTGGTAGCAAAAACTGTTTTTTAACAATTGCATTTTTCTGGATTGAATGGCAAGTATGTTCTGGAAATTGCTCACAGACCCCATTATTGTCAGTATAGCAAGGAAAGTGCTAAGTTTTATGAGGCTCTGACCATCCCAGAGGTCACGATACAGTAAGTAATTTTATACAGTCTGAACACAATGCAATGGCTACTGTGGGGACCGGCATGATCACAAATGAATACAGTTAGTCTAACTGAAGCCTCAGTTTTCCAGTCATAACCAATTTAAGCTATTTCAGTACTGTTTAGGGACCCCAGTATGTCGAGATATTGAAATAGAACAGGCAAAAATAACACATTTACACTGCATGCAAAAAACTGCCAAGTTTTTGCACAGAACTGTATGAAATGTCTGTGAAGGGAACACTCTTTGGTACCCATAAAACCCATTTTCCTCAGATATTTTGAGGTGAGAGGTCAAGGAACCCTTTCAAAAATGGCCATACCAGTTTTTCCTTCACCAAAATTTAGCCAACTTTGGCGTGCTATTTTTCCCCCCTCATGACAAGCTATGTACATGACGATGCTTTGTACCGATGGATGCCTTAGGTCTTCTAGTTTCATATAATAACAGTATCTTTATTAGCTCAAAAACTGAGCCTGCTACAGCCTTTGAAGGAGGGTAATGTTCTGAGGATATAAGTGTTGCAGAGTTGAAAAGGTTTAGGTTGGAATTGCATTTTTCTAATTTTTCCACATATTTTGAATAGAGCGCACGACGTCCGGAGTTCTTTCAGCTCGACACCGATCAAAATATATTGTCAAGACACCCAATTCTGAAATCATCATGTGACAATAACATCTTACTCCCTGAAACTGATAGAAGAAACGGATCCCATCTACCGCTCTGCATTGCTGTCAAATTTCCAAGAAATTCCTCTCTGACATGATCCATCTGTGGTCACAGGAATATCCAGGGCATGTGACCTCTGACCTTTCCACCATCATTCCGGTTGCTTACAGTATCGTGTTACTTGAATACTCTGTACAGTACAGTACATTGTGCATGCACACACACAAACCCCTGCTCTTTATCTCCAGGTTTATTCAGTCACACACCGTGATTTTTCTATTTTTCACTCTTTTATCTTAGTTGTGTTTATTTTTAACCTGCAAGCAAAACTGAATATTACCTAAACTCTGATGTGTTTAAAGCAGCTACTTTGTTCTTGTCAAGGAAGGACACTGAAAGAGATCCACATTAGACAGCAGACCCCCACTGAAAGGATTTCTACTCATGCGAGAACTGCCTCAGGAAACATTTTTGTAGTTAGTTGTGGCTTTTAGAGAATTACATAACAGTTGACACTACAGGCAGGGTGATATCAACAGCAGTTATGAAACCTCTGACAACAGTCATACTAATATATTTATATATTTTCTCAGGATCACCTGCTACATGAAGTACACGACTCAAAATCAACATTATCAGAGTTCATTTAAACATTTTATAGTGTTTATACAGGCGCACGTCCACAGTGTTAAAGGGACAGTTCACCCAGAAATTAAAATCCAGTCATCATCTACTCACCCTCATGCTGACTGAAGGTCGGGTCCAGTTTTTCAGTCCACAAAACACTGCTGGAGTTTCACAGGAAAACAGTGTTGCGGTTAGCTTTCTGATGGCATTAATTAGCTGATACAAGCTAATATCTGTCTCACAAGAAATAACTTACCATGGAAGTTGCAAGGGGGAGCGCTGAACTCATGTGCTACTGTAATTTTAAAGAAACCAAAGATAAAAGGTAAGCACTAAGAAGAGTGATATTTCTGTATGTTTTTAATGCTAACTGATTCAAAACAGAAACTCACAGAGTTATGCTGTCAAAATATCCAGAAATTTGTTTTACTAGACAGAAAATCTGTAAATATAAAGAACTGCTTGCAATCACACTGATCTGCATCAAAATAAAACATGAATATTCAGAGGACACGTTTGAGTGATGGCATTTTTACAGGCCAGCCACAGAACCTCTCTTCAGATAGTAAAAGAGTAACTAGGGGCATGTTGAAGGGCAACTTTAAAATACCACATCATAGATAAATATGGACACTTAGCTTCTGCTACAATGGGATGTCAACTCTGGAATATATTACCAACTGAAATCGAATTAACTCCAGATATAAAATCATTTTACAAAAAAGTTGAATGCTGGCTAAAGGCAAACCCCAGCTGTACACATTTGAGCTCATTTGTACTTTAAATTACCAAGGCATTGTTGTATTTTGGTGATTGATTATATTTTTCTCTTTATTGCAGGTGATTTTATTTAATTGGAAACTATATTTTAATTACATTGTACATGTCAAAGCCAACTGGGAACAAGAGTTGAAAATTAGCAAGAGCTATAAACTCTCTGTTCTCTGTCACTGTTCTGTTCAGCACATCGGTTTCATGCTCTGTATCGGAATTATGATAAATTGCATGGTTCCAATCAAATACAATTTCAGTAAAATAAAAGGTACAAAGTAAGGAACTAAGTAGTGGAAAAGAAATTCATGCCCAAAACAGCGTGTCTTCTTCTGTGGTAGCATTTCATGATGTTTTATTACATGGTGAGTGGGTGGGTGCACCACCTACGCAGGTGACAGCCAGGTTAGGCGCTAACATTCATCATGATTTCCTGACGGAGTGAAGTCAAACAGTCAAAGAGTTTTCAGTCAAACCAGAGTTGAACATCAACATAAAATGAGACTCTCGTCAAAATCAGAGATTTAACTCTCCTCAGTTTTTTGTGTTATGTGACAGTCAGTTGTGCCATACATACCAATGCTGAACAGATAAGACAATAGCAGCCATGTAAGAAATCAGTACCACTGCATTTTAAAAGAAGGGTCCAATAATAGTGAAATGAACAAAGAACCTGCTGGCACACTGCAGGGCTCCACTTGCCCACTTATTTCCTCAATGAACCGTAGTGATGTTCAGAGCATAACTGCTCTTTATCAGACTAGAGTGGATGACGACATTTACATGCACACGATACAGTCACGAGTCTCTAATATGATAAAGTAGTATATCGATACGAACACGTGTCGTATCTAATCTCTGTATAAATAAACATACACACATGGTAGTGTACATAAACCTTCATTCATAAAGTGCCAGATTCACTGAGATTACACTCAATGAACATTCTCCAAACAACTATTGAAAAACACTTAATATGTAAACAAACTGTGATATAAAGCAGGAGGAAGACACTCAATGAGGCGTCCATAACCACCGTCGGGCTTATAGATCATCATCAAGTGCAGGAACATACTAAAGAGGCGCCTCTATTATTTCTTTTACAGGGTGCAATATCTTCAGCCAGAGACAAACAGTAAAAAGATCACAGATGACAAGTAGTGCAGAAGGAACATAACCAATAATGGGTTTAGGAAGTCATAAGACATAGTCGAGATTTGAGGAAAATGGGGGTGAAAGTATAACTTTTCTCTGTTTCCCTCTTTACACAGACATGCATTCATTTAGAATAACCATATTTTAATGTGAACAATGTGCACATGTCCTTGATCATTACAATTTTTTTTTTTTTTAACTTTTAGACAAATGGGTTGAACACAATCAGAGTTGGAACTTCCTGGGGACTTAACGTCATGTTCCTGACATCAGTGTTAGAAGAGAAAAGGTCTGCGTTGCATCCGCCCACTCTGTGTTGCAGTGGTGGACTGGAGTAGGGGCAAGGGGGGCAAATTGTGGCAAAGTGCCCTCTAAGGTGTCCTTCCAGTGGACAAAATGTGGTAAAGTGCCCTCCAGGGTGCACTTCCATTGGACAAAACGTGCCATCTAAAGTGCCCTTCTAGAGGGCAAATCAAGACAAAATACCCTCTAGGATGCCCTTTAGTGGACATGATTTGGCCTGTCTGTGCCTTTAAACACTTAAATGTTCCCTTTGTGTTTTTATTACAGAGTTGTACAATAAAATTTTTTTAATCTAAACCAGGGACTGGAACGTTTTCACCTTAAATGCAGAACAATTTTCACTGCACTGATGCCCCGCCAGGTACAGCTGGTGCCCTTTTAATGTTTTTTCGCCCCTGCCCCTCAGACAGCCTGAGTCCACCACTGCAGAACAGTTTGAATTTCACGGGGGATAGTGGTTTCTAATGGTACTTCAGTGTTCTATAATAGTGCCTCAAATAACAGCCCCCATAGGTCACTGAGGGGTTATGAAAGTGATATTTCGAATAAAAGTGATTAATCAGGGTCAGCGGGACACATTCCAACACACATGCACACACTCTTCTAGTAGCTAAATCTATTTGACATTTACCCCCTGCTGAAGTTTTTCTGGTGGTCTACGGTATGTGTGTGTGTGTGTGTGTGTGTGTGTGTATGCGTGTGTGTTCGTGCGTGTGGCCATGTGACAGGCCGTCCAGAGTTGTCCAGCCTCCTTTTTTTTTGACTCCCTTGCAGTTGCGTGGATCGTATTACTGGCTTGCTCTCCCCGCACCGCTGAGCCCACCGCCTCTGCACCAATCACAGCCTGCCGTTACCTCCGCGCACATGCATGCACGGACGCACAGGCACAGACCCTGACACACACACACATACACACACTCACTCACTCACTCACTCACAAACACACACGCGTACGCGGCGATCCATCGCTCCGGTTCTCCGCTGCTGCTGCTGCATTCACATGCGTCCCCGACGACTCCGCGGAGCGCTGCTGGCTGCGCCAAGATGAGCGGTGATCGGCCCGGTACCGCCTGAACGCCTCGCCGCCGCCTGACTGAGCCACAGCCGGGGACAGAGACAGACAGAGAGAGACCATCTTTCCTCTCTCACAACCCATCTTCCCTTCGCCAGGAAGAGAGACCGCAGCGCGAGCCGTTTCTTTCGGCATCTTTTCTTTTTTTTTTAATCCTCCACCCCTCCTCCTCCTCCTCCTCCTCCTGTTCTCGCTGCATCCCTCCATTCCTGCCGCTCTCCCCCGGTTTGAAGGAGAAACCGGAGGAGCCCCGGTGGTCGTGATATTGTGGAAATACATTTTTGTATTTTTTTTTCCTGCTGGGTGTTGGTAGCGCGCAGTTGGTGCGCGCTTTTGCAAATTCCGGTGAATGGTGGATTTGGCAAACATGGAGACCGTGGAGAAGGAATGCGGGGCCCTCGGGGGTCTGTTCCAGGCGATTGTCAACGACATGAAGGTAAATAAAAGCTGTTTTTTTTTTTTACGTCTCACTGGATCTGTGATGGTGGTTAAACACATGTGCTGCTCCCTCCGTGAGAATAACCACACAGCCTGATCATCATGGAGCTGCTGTCTCGCTTTATAATTTAAGATGTCTGCACATGCACCTCTGCTAATAAGCTGGTTTCGGTCACATTTCGCTTTGAGATGGAGCGATGGCACCGTTTCTCTGACAGGGATGCTGCGGCCCGGCGGGTTGCTGGTGCGAAACCCTCCTCCTCCACCTCATTCTCCTCCCTGAATATCGGCTGCGCATGTAAACGTCAGTGCATCCTTTATCGGACATGCTTGACATGATGCCCCCATGCAAAAACAGGACTGGCACGCTCACAAAATAGTCCCTCCGCTGCTTTCACTCAGGTTTACCAAAGCGTCCTGCGATAATACGCGCATATTTCTGCTTATTTGTCTCATTGAATAGCCTATGAGAGCGCTGGAGCTCCTTTAAAAGCCCCATGTAGATGACCAGTGCCTAAATGAACCTGAACTCCATTCATGAGGCAAATTGGCACATTAGAGAGGCCTCCATTCACATTTGTGTCCGATGATGGAGCCATATGTGCATTAGGCTGCAGCTTTGACACATTCCGTTACACATGTGGACCTGAGTGGAAAGCCTAATTGCCTGAGATGCTTCATCATCATCATCACCCTCACCGCCGTCTTCTGAGCTAAAACGTGCCTGTGTGTGTGTGAGAACAGACACAGACATGACTGTTGCATATTCAGCCTCGCTGGCTCGTCCTCGCCTTTTTCAATGTGCGTCTCCATCAGAGTGCAGCGTCATTGATTTTCTGTCAGCCTGATCTGGCAGCAAAACATGAAGGCGTGAGAAGCCGCGCAGCCGTCAGACACCCAGCTTCCCTCCCTGTCTGTCTGTTGGTCAGTCTGTTTTCTCTACCCTCCTGTCTGTCTGACTTTCTTTCTTGTCTATCTGATCGGTCTCTCTGTCTGATGGCTCCAGCATGGCACTGCCAGGTTTCAGCGGCCCGGTGCCCACCCGTGCTAAATGTTCACTCGTGCTGCTGTAAAGATGCTCTCTGGATGAAAGCGTCCATCAGATGCTTCATGATACAGTCTCTGTCAATATGTCTGCCTGTCAGACGCCCATGCAGCTCTGCACGCCTCTCTATCTGCCTGTCATTCCATGTCTCCCTTCTCTCTTTGTCTCTCCCATTCTAAATATTGAGCATTTCTACATCATTAATGGGGATTCTGTGACACAAGTAGTAAAACCTGGAGTTGTTTTGTCCATTAGAGATGAAATAGACATATGGTTATCCTATGGCCTGCATGACTCCCTTCTCTTCCAAATTCTTCTATCCGACTCTGTATAACCCCAAATGTTAGAGGTCATGAGTAGTGCTTTATGCTTATTGTGCCGTGAGGAGAGATTATTGGCTTTTTGTTGTTACAGTGAGACATGTGGGAGTAGGAGAAAGCATGATCCTGAATATCCAGTCAATACTAATCCAACCCAAGACACATGGGTCAAAGAATATTTCCAGTGAGGGGTGTAAGAAAATATCAGTACACTTGAGTATTACCAGGGCTAAAAGTAGTTTTTTTTCTAGA
Source organism: Lutjanus campechanus (assembly GCA_027495735.1). Lineage (NCBI taxonomy): Eukaryota > Metazoa > Chordata > Actinopteri > Lutjaniformes > Lutjanidae > Lutjanus > Lutjanus campechanus. The sequence continues at coordinate 9,415 of JAJHUR010100813.1, read as the reverse complement.
TCTTTGGTCAAAAATGATGGAATGCAAGTATTGTTTGACTGGAGAAGTTTCGGTAGTACTTGGCACTGGGTTATTTCAGTCAATACTTTAAAGGTATCTACATATTATAAATTACACTGTATCAATTCTTAAAACAGTCTATCCTGACATATGCAAAGATTCGTGGCAGTGGTTCATTTTGTGTTGTGTTTACACCCCTGACCACTAGATGGCATTGCTGTTGTCTATCTTCACTGTTCTGATTGGCTGAAAAGGTGAACTTTTTAAACTCAGATTTGCATATGCTGGTGAGTTCTCTGTCCTATGACAATTTTTCCCAAAATTAAATGAAAAGAAACAGAAATATATCACCTGGTTTTCAGTATCTCAGTATTAGTACTACAATTAACGATTATTTTCATAGTCAATTAATTTTCTCTATCAATAGATTGATAGTTCTTTGTTCTACAAAATGTCAGAAAATTGTGAAAATATCAATCAGTGTTTCCCAAAGCACAGGATTACGTCCTCAAGTGTCTTGCTTTGTCCACAGCCCAAAGTTATTCAGTTTACTGAATACAAAGGAGCAAAGAAATCAGAAAATATCTATTTTAAGAAGTTGGAATCAGAGAATTTTGACTTTTTTTTCTTCAGAAATTACTCAAACTGATTAATCGATTATCAAAATAGTTAGCAATTAATTTAACAATTGATTAATAATCAATTAATCGATGTAGCTCTATTCAATATATTGCATTTTTAAATTCTAACTGTACCTACCTGCAAACACGAAGGAAAAACTCAAACTGTCCAGAAACACAAGTCTTGTGGAAATGTCATTCACTTATTGGTTACACAGCTGGCGGGTAACAACAACCACATCATGTGATGGACCTAATGTTGTGTACTTCCTGTAGCCCCAGATGTGATTTTGTCAGATACCGTACTTACCTACCCAAACTGCGACCGTTTCACAACAAGAACCACATGTTAAAAATGCTTTCTGGTAATGTTTGATACAACCGCCAAAAGGTACAGGTGGGTGGGTGAGTAAGTCAGGGTGTGTGTCTGTATCAGACGTCGAGGGGCAAAGACAAAACACTGGTGTCTGACGAGTTGGGTTGGGAACTGGCTGAGGGTTCAGTTGACAGCGGTCTGAGACCTTAGTACCTAGTGAGGAACAAGCTCCAAAAAAACTGGACCCTGCACCTTCTTTTATGCATCCCGATAACATCTTTTGTAGGATTGCCCCCTAATGGTCTAATCTACCTAATCACTGGTCAGGGCGAAGAATCTTAGTCGACCATGTTTTCATTTATTTGTTAGTCACAGAACTGTGCTACAGCTGCCATCAGTAAGTTAGTTCAGTTAGCAGTCCTATGGGACACAGCCTCTGAGGTCAACGGACAGGGGACACAGCACCTGAGGGGATTTAACGTCACAGCGGCTCTGACTGACTCCAGGGACGATGTGGACACGGTGGGTTCAGGCAGGGACAGGAGGCATGAAGTGGTTGAGGAGCAACTGCAACTGCCCATTGTTTGTTTTTGTGAAGCTGAAAGATATTTATTCTCATGTTTTTAATCATGAGACTTACGTGAGGTTATACTGTGTTTCGATTAATCGATTAATTCTTAATTGATCAATTCTTAATCAATTATTAAATTAAGCGGCAACTATTTTGGTAATCGATTGATCATTTTGAGTAATTTTTTAAGATAAATAGTCAAAATTCTCCGATTTCAGCTTCTTAAAAGTGAATATTTTTTGGTTTCTTTTACTCGCTATGACAGTAAACTGAATATCTTTGAGTTGTGAGTAAAAAAGGCATTTGAGGATGTCATCGTAGGCTTTGGGAGTCACGATTGACATTTTTCATTATTTTCTTACATTTTAAAACAAGACAATATTAATGGATTAATTGAGAACATAATCAACCAATTAATCGGCTATGAAATCAACTATGAAAATAATTGTTAGTTAGTCTTCTTCCACTGGTTGTTCTGAAACATTCAGGGTCATAACCCTATTGAACAAGCAGCTGGCTTTGTGCCCCAGAATTAAATTAATATAATAAAAGTGCAGCACCTTGTCAACCGTTGGCTTAAACTGACGACTACTGGTCGACTAGGAAAATCTAGTCAGGAGCATCTTTTCTTAGATCATCCCTGCCTGTTAACTGCCCTCATCTTTTATGCTCCATTCCACCAGTTTGTGTCGCACACTTGCTGTTAAAAGTGTGTACAAGCCAAAGCCAAAATAATTATATTACGTAGCATATATGTTTTTTTCCCCAAACTTGGAAAAAAAAGCCCTCTATGGCCTAAGAGGATATTATAGCACTGTTTTCACGGGCTGAGTGGTACTCCTCCTAAGTAAGTAATTAACCTCTATGTGTGAAATGTGCCTTTAAGGTCAGACAGATCAAGTATGCATTTAGAGCAATCAGAAATGAGAATATTAGTCTACTTATTGCAGTATGAACAGTCATAGTGTATGTTTTGTAGCATAAGAATCAAAATTTTGGTCATTAATCAACAGGAAAAACAAGATCCATGAAAGCACAGCTCAGATAAAATTACTTATAAAGGAAATATACAAAGAATTATAAGAGTCAGGTCTAACATATTGTGTATGAGCAGTATGTGTAACACTCAGAGGTGGAAAGAGTACCGGGAATCTGTCCTCAAGTACAAGTGCTGTTACATTACTAAAATGTTACTCAATTACAAGTAAAAGTACTGGTGTTAGAAAGTAAAAGTACATAGTATTTATCACAAAAACTACTCAGAGTATTAGTTACTTTTAACCTCTCCAAATAAGGGTTGTGAATTTTGTGAATTTTCCTTTAACCTATAGTTGAAAATGCTAACAATCAATTAATCATTAATAATGTATAAGATACAAAATATGTTTTTTTTTCTGTTTGTTTTTCTGAATTATTTCAGTTTTATACAATAAATCCTTAAAGTAATTTTCCAAGCAAAAATGCCAAACTTTCTCTAGTTCCAGCATCTAATTGCTGAGGATTTGCTGCTTTAACCAGTGTGCAAGGTTTAGGGGATCTATTGTCAGAATATGGCAAAAATGGAATATAATTGTCATGCATATGTTTAGTATGTAATCACCTGAAAATAAGAATAATTGTTTTTGGCAAGTTTGCAGGGCACTGTATGTTCTTCTGTATGCTTGGAAGGGGAGGGTGAGGCGAGCAGTATTCAGTTGGTTGCAATCTACGCCCTCGCCACTAGATACCAGTAAATACACACTCGTCCTTTTGTTTGTCTTACGTGATTGTACATTGAATATCCTTGGATTTTGTCTGTTAGTTGGACAAAATAAGCATTTTCATCCATCATCCACAGACTCTGGGAATTTGTGAATGGAACTGTCCACGACTACAAGACACCAGGTTAAGTGACAGGAATGATTTCAATGGGTGTGACAACTTCATGAAGTCTAAATGAAGGTGTGCTCAGTAGCAGGGGTGTCTGCAGCGCCTGGACTGTTGACATGGCAGTGATAGAGATATTTATCATTGCTGGCCCTGTGATTGGAAATTAGTAGTGTCAGCTACCTTGGCCATTCATCTGTACTTTGGTAAACACGGAGGAGATTCCTCTGTGGACTGTATGATAGATCATACATCGAGGCTGTTTTAAGGGTTCCCTCTAATTGCAAACGACTGTTTTGCCCAATATAACCATTTTGAGATGATAACAGACAGAAAATGCAACGGCCAAAAAAATTCATTCCTGTGAAAACCATCTGGGCTGGTTGCATAGCAACATCAGCACCTATGACACAGCATCTGCACTGCTCTTTAACCGAGTGGGGGATAAAGTGAGAGGCACACAGACATATTGCGGTACTGTGAGATGTCAGATTTGTTTCAGCGGACTACATCTCAATTGATTCTCGTCAAATTACCTTCAGTAATGGTCGATTCTCAGCAGCAGTGGTGTTTTTGATAGACAACGTTGCACAGACACAGACAGAGCAGCATGATGTCACACTGTAGTTTAAAGAAAGCGGTGGTTTCAGCTGACTCTTTGACCTTCCCAGAGCTGGCTGTTAGCACTGTTATGGCTAGGCCTTCTCCACATAATCCTGTTCATTTTGGCACATCTCACAGGCAAATATGTGAGGAACAATATCACCAAAGATTCCAGACTAACAGACAATGTAGAATAAAACTGGATAGTAAATTTTCCAGGAATACCACTTTAAAGGCATGTCCCCAGTTCACTTCTCTTACGCTGTCTCTGTTCTCATCTATTATTCATTTGATTTCTAATGGTCCTGTTGTTTATGTTATCCAGCTCACTCTGGTAGATATGGGTCACTACAACCTGGGCCAAAAAACACTCCTGCCCCAGTCTGGTCTGGAATAGATAAATTCCTGAATCCCCAAGGAGGCGCTGAGTGAACATCACTGAGTGGATGAGAGCCATTGAGTCATCAGCCCCCAAACTCACTTTGACTCAACAGGAAACAATGTGGTTTAATCGATGTTTATAGAAGAAGCCATTTGTCAGAAGAAACAAATGGATTAATAGTTTTTGCTTCAGTGGTTCCGGGGAACAGGCTGGTTTTCGACAGCTTCGGTTAGATGCGAGACTTGGGCAATCACACTAGGGTTGGGCGATACGTTAAAATTTTCCAGCTGACCATTATCAGCCCTATCCATTGGCGATTGACGATATCTTCATCCCCCCTCCAGCTGGGAGATGTGCGCAAGCGGCGAATTCACTATGTTACAAACGCTGCGTATGTTCACTACGTCCAGTAAACAAAATAAACTCACAATGTCAAGAAATTAAATGTTCTCACACCTATTTTTTCTTCTTAAATGGAGAAATACAACTGCACACCTTCTGAATTTAAGTTTCTCTCTTTAACGAAACTAAGACGAGCTTAACTGGCTCGTTAACTCCTTGTAAAACGCCCTTCATTCAAACTCGACAGAAAAACATGTAAAACTCACCCAAACCATCTATGTTAGTCTGTTTACTCTCCCAACAAACACCAACTCTGGTTTGGTCGAAATAAACCCTTAATTCATCGCATGAAAGAGAGTGTAAAGAGTCTGACTCTGCAGGCTGTTTATCTCTTACTCCTCACCCAGCTTAGCGCACTCATGGTCCAGCTCAGTGGCTGTTGTTTGCCGCTGGATGAGAGTGCAGCACGGAGCACCTGCTGTCACTCTACAGACCATTGCATTTGCAAAATAAAATGATGAATATTGTCCCAAAAATCGTCCAGGAAAAAAAACAAAACAAAAAAAAACAACCAGCGATGGATTAAACCCATTGTCGATAGGCGAAAGATTTGTCCAATTGCCCAGCCCTAAATCACACGGAAACTACACAGGAGACGTCTCTATAATAATAATGTACAATCTGTGCACAGCGCTACAGTCCACATGATCCACGTTCAAATGCACTGTGTAATCGCAATGGCTACAAAGGCTGATGAATACTGAACATGCAGATTTGACAGTGTGGTAGCTGATGATATGACTGTTCAAATATCTATCAAATCAAATTCATTTATCATTTAAACTGTTATGTAAATTGAATGCATATTATTTGCAATATTGACGTCAGCGTCATCAATGACATTATGATAAAGTTGGCAGCCTTGGAAAGCAAAGTAAGCTGAAACAAGTATTCCATTAATAAATAAATCAACGGACAGAAATCCAGGCAACAGGCAACCATTTTGATAATCACTTACAACAGTCTGGTTCCAGCTGCTCAAATGTGATAATTTGTTGTTTTTCTAGTTAACTGAATAGGTGTCAGACAAAACAAGCAAGAAGTCACCTTGACATCTGGGAAGTTGTGATCTGCATCATTCATTATTTTCTAATATTTTTTTTAATTGAGAAAATAATCTTCAGATTAATTGATAACAGAAATCATTTTTAATTGCAGGATGAAAAAATCTAATCTTATCTTCAGTGGTTCTAACTGAATAGAATGGCTTGACTTGAAAAGTTTCACTTAGTAATACAGTTGCTTCTATTTTCTTAATTGTTATTAGATTAAGTTGTACTTCCTTTTGGTCAAAGTAGTTTTGACACACATGTAAGTCCACTCAGCTGTGAATGTCAAGTCAAGAACATTAAGAGACCTTGAAATCAACATCTTAATGGTCCAGTGCGTAAAATTTACAGTGATTTACTGGCAGAATATTGCAGAAATGGATTATTATTATTCATAAATACGTTTTCATTAGTGTATAATCACCTGAAAAGAAGAATCGTTGTGTTTTATATATACAGGTTCTCTTCCATGGAGACTGCCATGTTGCACCACCATGTTTCTACAGTAGCCCAGAACAGACAAACCAAATACCGGTTCTCTTTCACATTTTTTGCGAGTTTCGCGGCCACCGTAGGTTCTTCTGCACAGTTGGAAGGGGAGGGTTAGACAAAGTGCTCCCAATCTGCAAGCTCACCGCTAGACGCCACTAAACTCAACACACTGTTTTTTTTTAAGGGGTTTATCCCAACTTCCCAATCAATCAGGGTGTATTTAAATATTAAATATTAAAAGCATATTCAATCAATTTAACATTACACTCTTATAACATTGTCGGACTAGAGATAGAAAGTTAGAATAAACATTTTCACAACACATTCTTCCTTGTCAAAACATGGTTCCTACATTGCCCACAATGCAACTCAGCTGCCAACAGTTTGGTCCGATATTCGAACGTGTTATGTTAGAACTTGTTAATGTAGTTTCAAGCTGAGACGAGGCTTTACAAAGCTTTTTCACACGTGTAGTCGTACCCTCCAAGAGCTGCAGACTCGACTTCCAGACAACAGGAATTATCAACATACTCTAATACCAGGACTATTTTCTCTCTGGGGGTGGGATGCAGGGTCAGCCAGCGAGTCAACATTCTTGCTGCATTTAGCAGTGAACTGTCTCACTCATTGATACCATGGACATTCTGTGGCCAGGTTGCCACCCAGTCATTCCATCCTTATTATATGCTTTCATCTCTGCTAGTAAACCTGCTACTGTACTCGGTGCTTTTAGCTGTTGTGCACGCTCATGTTCACAATAAGAGCCAAGCTAAACGCTGCCGTCTGCCAGTGTCAGCAGACTGAGTCCGTGCTGTTTAGAAAGCACTTTTTCTTCCTCTTTCCCCATCACCTTCCTCTTCCTCCTCCTGCTCCTTGCCGGGTCCTCCCTTCCTCTTTCTCTCCTCAGCAGATCCTCCACCCAAGGCAACGGTTACTCCTCGCGTGTCCGCCTTATGTGTGGGATCTGCGTGTACGTGATATATGCAAATTGGCTCCGGTCTCTTTTGTGCTGCACAGACCTGATAATTCTAAATGAATAATAGTGCACAGTGGGAGTTGTAAAGGAGCTTATAGTAATAGTCTTGAAATTTGGTGGGTGCTGTTATTACTCCTACTGTGTTTTAAAACAAGGATATTTAGCATTTATAATATACATACAATATGATATGTTCCCATATGCTCATACGGTAAATTTTATGCGTGTGTGTGTGTGTGAGGGCATAATGTAGTTGTCTGCCAATGTATATCGCTGCAGGCTATGTCTCGCAACTTTCTAGTGAATTACACAGCCACACGCACACACGCAGAGGTCATGTTTACGGTCAGCTGGCTATATGGACCAGTGGTTTCTGGGTAATAGGATGGAATAAAGAAGAATATGATTTCCTGGCGCTTTAAGGAACAGGACAGAAAGGCTTTTAAAGGCTTTTTAGTCTGTTTTCACCTAATCCTGTTCCTTCATCTTCATACTGGTAGTGCATGCATTTATACTTAAAATGTCAATAGGCACTTTGAAAAGGGATCTTGTTAAAAGATGCACATAAAATATATAATGCTTTGTCTCAGGTGTTAAAAACTCCAGCATTGCTGTTTTTTTGCAATAAGACTGCACGATATAGTAAAAAACTCATATTGTGATTATTTGACTGAAATTGTGATTGAGATATGCAATATGATTAGTGGAAATGATCATTTTTGCATTACAATTTTCATTTTGACTGATAAAAATACTAAATTCGAGATGATGTGACATTTAATACAATGTGTCAGTACCAAACTCTTTCATCTGGAGAACAAGATTTTGCAGTACTCAGGTTCTGCGATTTGGATACTGCGCTTGGCCATACTGTGATTTCGATCATTTTTGGATTAATTGTACGCTGGTGCATTTCTTTGACACAGAGTTCACGACCTGCAGTTTCCTTTAAGCCTTCCTGTAGTGCAGTGGCTCTCAAATGTTGTGTGTGTCGAGGCAAGTCAAGGTGTGCCATGGGATTTTGTGACAACCACACTTGAGTCAGATCAACTCACGTTTAAGAATGTTTATCGCAGCAGCAGAACCTACTTAGATTTTAGCGTCTAGGTTCCGATCTCATCACTCCTTGCAGATTATGTGTACATAAAAGATATAGAGGAGTGATGAACAAATATTTTGGACCCCCTGTCAGAGCCTGCGGGTGGATGCCAGGGTGGTGGTGGGGCTGAATGATCAGACAGTGATGCTGGTGCAAAGCAGCAATGGCATTGACAGACAGAGGGAGAGATGGGAGGTTTTAAGTTTGGAAGGGTGCGTTTGGTATGTACGTGAGGTGTGTCACGTGTCATTGCGGTGCAGCTCGAGTTGACTGCCTGAACTAGCTCGGAGACGTCGCTACATATTATCATACTGCGATATACAATTGCAACAAAAGTTACTAATGAATTTTCAAATGCCTACATAAGTACTATGTAACCAGTCATTTCCTGATAGAGAGGCAACTTTGATATTTCTGTGCAGTTGCAGGATGGTGGGAATTATTAAAGTCCCTGTCGCTATCTCTTTTCATTTACAGAGTGATAACACGTGTTACAGAGGCTATTTTGCACAAATACAGGCGTGCCTTAAGATTTTGGCTTGCCTTTTGGTATACCTTAGGCAGAAAAGGAAGAAAACTACTGTTCTAGCATTGAATAGTTATTATCTTTGTTTACCGTGTTTCCCTAAGGATGGAGTTGTAGCAGTGTAGGTGAGGCACATGTGCAATTTTATTCCCACACGCATGCCTTTTGTGCATTTGAAATGTGCATCCTGGTGGGAGGTTTCTATGTGTCTACCGGTACTGGAAGGACTCTTGAGGCCTACATACATACAGTAGGCCTACATTTGTAAAAAGCATGTGATTTGACAAACAAGCTATTTGTTTCTGTGTGGGTGACCATTTAAATCCACTGGGTGTGGATGTGAACGGTCGCAGACTGGAATCAAACCCAGAGCTGCTGCTGAGGACCCAGCCTCTACACACAGGGTGCACACTCCACCAAGCGAGCCACAAGGCTGCCCCAATTATTCATTCTTAACTGCCCTTTTTTCAGAATTAACTTGCATCACCACACTGCTGTTAATTTACTCATATA
>JAJHUR010100812.1:0-18300 GCA_027495735.1 Lutjanus campechanus | reverse complement strand
TGCTCTGTGGACCAACCTGGAGAAGCTGATGGACCAGATCTGTGCTGCGTGCAGACAGGTAGACAGAGACCACACACAGACTGTGCAGCCACGTGAAAAACTGAGGCAGTGAGCTGATGAATGAGGTGTGAACTTTTCTTTGCTGCATGTTTTCCAGGTGCAACATCTGCAGAAGGTCCTGATGAAGAAGAGAGACCCTGTCACTCACGTGTGCTTCATCGATGAGATCATCAAGGTGGGTGGGCACCACCGCTCTGGGTTTTGTAGAGTAGTTGTGATCATAGGACAACAGTGACAAGGCTCCAATCTGACCATGATATTAGTAGTGTGTCACATGTTAGTTTGTATCGTATTTAGTCAACCTCATCCTGTTTGGTCAAGTTTTAATTGAACAAAAGTTTGGACATTTTAGTCTTTAGTCATTTAGTCTCTTGAACATTTCAGTCAATCAAAATAAAAAAGAACTTAACCAACACTCTAATTCCAATTTTTTTTTGGTGAAAATCTATTCTTTTAAGAATTTATATATATGTGTGAAACATATGTCATTTATAAAATGTTTTGGTTTGCTTTAATTTTTTTAATTTCTAAACTTCCATAAAACATCCCTGTCCCAGACAAGAATTCACAACTTTCAACAATTTAAAAATGTGTTAAAAATCAGAGGTATAAAAATGTGCTATTATAATCATTTTTCTTGTAAAATCAATTTTTTAATGAGAATGTTGGCCCTTCAAGGTTGTGTCCCAGATTTCTGTCAACTCTGTCAGATTTGTACAAAAATGTGATTTAATCAGGCATAAAAAGGTTTAGCTATACCTTCAGGACGCCTGTTTCATTTCCTGGTTTAAAACAGCAGTAACACTGCTCAAACACTGGTAAACTTTCTATTTTTTGACAAATCCATTAAATAATATTTCTATCAGATGTGTCTCAACCATAACATGTCAACTCTGTAGTCCTTCTAAATCAAAGATAAATAAGAATGATGGTTTAAAAATGTGTATTTTGATTAACATTAAGAGAACTCTGAGACACTTTAAACAATAAAATGGCTGCTCACTACCACTATGCTGTGAAATGAAAAACATTAACATTTTGTCACCTCAGTAAGATGTCAAGTCTGTCGGATTTTCCACCTGACAGAGTTGATATCTACATTTAATAAAAGAATTAAATCTCTTGGAGGTTTGCCCGTTAAAAGGTTTAATAGCCAAGAGTTTGATTGTAAAATATATTTCCCAGCATGATTGAAGAGTGAAAATCAAAAACACCTCAAAATACAGTTTTGTCCCAATTCTAAAGAATAAATGTTATGAATGTGCAGAAGAAAGCAAAAAAGCACGAAAGAGGGAAAGAGAGAAAGATAAACAGCAGCCCCCAGTCACCTGAATCGTTGTAGTAGTCGTATCAATAGTTATCATGGCAGCCATTAACACATTATCATGACCATCATCAGCGTCTCACTCTCTTACCTCCACAGAAACCAAATCAGAGCGGGAGACTGTTACTATGGAAACAAAGCTCTCACCAATTACCCAGAGATGGAGGTGTGAGTTGGAGACCTAATGACATGTCTAAATGCAAGGCTCCTCAGCAGCACAGCTGCACTATCACTCCTCACTGTCATGAGCACAGTGCCATGTGTCCACAGAACACACACATGGACCTGCTAATGCAGAGATGCCGCATCAAAATAGATACTGGTACAAAGGAGGAGAAGCATTCAGACACCTGAGACGTGGATTGTGATTAATGAGCTGGAACTAATTCTGCAGAATATTTAGCGTGATATAATCAGAAGTGCAGTAGAGCATAAAGCTTTACATTCAGAAATAGCTATTGCAGCCATCCCCAGGGCCTTTTTCTGCATAGTTGCACAGGTTAGCACGCTCTTTTGCACTTTTTTTTTTCTTCTAAATCCTGGGATCACTTGTTTTGTCCTCCCCTCAATCAAGGTTTCTTCATTTGATAGCAATTAACTCTCCACCCACTCCTTCTACAGGGAGAGAAAACCAGACTCTTTTGCTTTGAAAGCCAGTGAAAGGAGAAGATCATTCATACTTTGATTTCCTCCAGGTTTCATTATTGTGACTCCCCTCTTTCAGCTCGCAGCAGGAGGAATATCTTCTGCGCTGCTGCTGCTGCTCGTGCTGCCAGACTATTAACACGCTCAGAGAGAGAAGACTGTGTTACTCTAATCCCTGCTGCCACACTCTGGTTCTCTGTCAATTTTACAACCGATTATCAGATGTTAATGCTGATTTTTTTTTTTTATCTTGGTGTGATCAGGTGACTATTAACATCTCTAACTTGTTAAGCACCTACAAGTCTGCTTGAGCTCTTACTTGAGGTCTGAGCTTCTTATCTGTAGAACTTTATTCTTACAGAAGTATCACTCATTCTTAAGAATGGGGACGAAACCGTGTTTTGAGGGGGTTTTGATTTTTACTCTTCTTCATTATTTTTTAAAATTAAATGTAGTGTCTTACAGAGTCGACAAAATGTTGCATTTTTCATTTCACAGCATAGTCGTAGTGAGCAGCCATTTTATTTTCTCTTAATGTTAATCAAAACACACATTTTTAAACCATAATTATTAATTAGCTTTGATTTAGAAGGGATACAGAGTTGACATGTTATAGTTCAGACACATCTGATAGAAATATTATTGAATGAATTTGTCAAAAAATAGAAAGTTTACCAGTGTTTGAGCAGTGTTCCTGCCGTTTTTTAAACCAGGAAGTTAGACAGGGGTCCTGAGGTTATAGCTGACCCTTTTTATACCTGATTAAATCATAATTTTGTAAAAACAGACAGAGTTGACAAAAATCTGGGACACAACTTTAAGACAAAGATGAGTAAAATAGCACTTTATACCTCTGTTATCAGTAGGTATGGATAGTTTTAGATTCTGAAGGTTTTTAAACACATTTTTGAATTGTTTGAAGTTGTGAATTCTTGTCAGGGACAAGGCTGTTTCCTGACACAGAGCAAGTTTAGAAATCAAAAAAATTAAAGCAAACCAAAACATTCCATAAACTACATATATTTCATTTGAACAAATCCTTAAAGAATAACCTTTCGCCAAAAAATTGCAAAGAAGAGTGAAAAAGTGACCATCCTATTCCTGATTGAGAGGAATGAGTTGATTTTCGGGTACGTGACTGTCCTCTGGTGACTCAAACTTGTCTGTCTGTACAGGTCCAATAAAGCTGCTTCATAGATTATCCATTTTTCAGGTTATAGTGGCCTCCAGCATTTCAGCAGCAGAGCAGAGAAGACTGCTTGTCTTTTCATAATTTTAAGACTTTATTTTAGATGCTTGCAGTGACAAACTCAGAACACATGAAAGACTTTACTGTTTGCTTAAAGTTGCTTTGGAAGGTATCAGGTTCTTTTGGTTCCTGAAAGGTGGCATGACAGAAGAAGTTTGAAAACCACTGGTCTAAATGAAGGCTAATTTGGCTAAACTAAGCTAGCCGGCAACTGGCAATTACTTTAACATTAGCATTTCTTTACAACTCTTCTGTTGACGTCAGCTGCAGTTATTGGGGTCAGTGAGTATTTGATTGACCTGGTAACTCTAAACTTAAAACCCTGTAAGCTTTTGTTGTGTTCAAAGTAAGGAGAAGATGTAAAGATCAAAGTGAGTGCTCTAATATTTCAGACATTGAGCGTCACTGAGGAATATCTTTTCTAATAAATTGTCTGCCGTAATTAGTAACACTGATTTTGCCAGCAGTTTATTAACCAGTGGGAAAATTTCCACACTGTGACATCCCTAACACATTCCAGTTCCCCCCCAAAAGTGTGGAATGGGGTTGAGGTCAGGGCTTTGTGCAGGCCAGTCAAGTTCCTCCACAGCTAACTGGGAAAAGTATTTCTTGATGGAGCTAGCTTTGTATATGAGGCATGTAGGAACAGGAGAAGGAACACAAATAGTGGCCACAGACTTGGAAGCACACTGTTGTGTGAACCATCATGATATGCTGTTGCATTATGATTTCACTTCATAGGAACTAGAAGTGTCCCAGTCCAAGCCAAGAAAAACAGCCCCACACCATATCTCCTGTTTCTGTCCTTTTCTGTTCTACTCACATGCAGCTGGCCCATTATAAAAGAAAAAAAGTGAGAGACAGAGGTAAGAGTGAAGGTGCAGAAAGTGGAGTAAGTGAGTATGTAATGGATGTGAGGAGGAGAGGTCAGACAGCTGGATAGCCGACCTGCCACAGGCGTCTCTAATGGAGGATTAGAGGAGAATATACAGACACACGTGTCCAATCCCATTAGATAATTAAAGCACTTTCCTTGGTCTGTGTATTGAACTGTGAGTGTGTTTTGGTGTCTTTGCCTACAGTATGTGACAGCACTCACTGCTCTCTTTCTTTTCCATTATTAGTCACATCGAAGAGTCTTTTACAGGCTTTTGAGTTTGGGTTTGTTCAGCATGTCCGCATACCTAAACAACAGGTCAGGTTGATTGCCCGTAACTCACAAAACAACAAGCATACTGGACATTAAATATAAAATGTTAAACACAGGGTTGATATTGTGAAGCGGTTTGGTTTAGACTACTTAGTTAGATTTAGGAAAGATTACCGTTTGGGTTAAAATACTCATGTCGTAATATGTAAGTCTCAAGATGTAAGTGGCATTAAATATGTGGTTAATGATGTGTAATATCACAGTTTAGTTAGATTTAGGCACCAAAAACTATTTGCTTGGGTTTGGGCACAAAAAAGTACTTGCTTTGGTTTATGCACCAAAAACTACATGGATAGGTTTAGGCAATAAAAACTACTTTGTTAGGTTAAGGCGCCAAAAACTATTTGCTTGGGTTTAGACACCAAAAACTATTTGTTTAGGTGAAGGAACTTAAACTATTTGGATAGGTTTTGGCACTAAAACAACTTGATTAGATTTCAGCACCAAAACTACTTGAGTAGGTTTTGGTACCAAAGCTACTTGGTTAGATTTAGGCACTAAAACTGCTTGGGTAGGTTTAAACACTAAAAACTACTTGATTATGTTTATTTACCAAAAACTACTTGCTTAGGTTTAGGCAGCAAAAATACTTGGGTTAAGTAGAGAACCACCCTGAGACCAAAGGTCAACATGTTACACACGAGGCCTTCAAGGATGTGTGATAATCAGTGTACTTCTCTTCTGTGTGCTTGATGACAGGATGGTCAGCCTGATATCCTCTACACCTTCTGGAACGATGTAACCAGCACACTCAGTGAGGAGTTCCACAGAGCAACTGAAGGTAAGACTAATGTCTCCACTTCAGTTCCCAGTTTAAGAGGACGCTGGCAGTTTAAATGTCAAAGCTGCTAATTCGGGGCAAAGATGTAAATCTTCAAGGTTTCTCTCTGACAGACAGACAGCAGATAGCTGCTGCATCACCAGCAGCAGCACAAACAACTAGTGGGAGGCTTCATTTAGTGAGCCATAATCATCGGGCTGTAACAGGAGCACAGTTAACAGCAGGGAATCAATGGGGCTGCGAGTAATAAACAGCCTGTTGTTCATGGAGCTATCAGAGCATTGAATCACTGTTGGCCTGTGCTACAACCTTGCTTTGTATTAAGTCACTGTTTGCAACTGCAGTTTTTACAAAGTCATACGGAGAGTAAAAACAAACATACAGTTTGCTGCCGGGTTTTAATTCTTTAACTTCTGTGGGAGAAAATCTAAACCAGAAGTTCTCAAGCTCATGTGAGTGTGGGACCCCTCGTGATGAGATGAAATGCCCCAAGGACCTGCCTCAAGGAGGGACACTACAGGTATCCCCAGCAGCATCTGTGACACCTGTATGTGAGAAACACCTGTACAAAGTCATTTAGCCTAAATATAGTCTAAGAAGCAGTATGTTGTGGTACTTCTCACTGCAGACTTACTTCATTAATGACATATTTTAAGAAGTGTGGGCTGTTTTGAAGTTTTTGGACAGCATGATTCTGGACAAACTGTAAGTCACATTTTTTTCAGAGTAGTATTCCTCAAACTTTTTACACTGCATACTACTTAAGAAAATAGTGAGCTGTCTAAGCACCACCACTACAGTGGACATTTACTTTACTCTTAACTAACCACTAGCACATGTTTATTTTCAACACGGCTGCTCGAAATATTCTCCTCCTGGTCTGCACTTCTCTTCATAATTGTTTACATTTGGAGCCATGGTTGTGGTGTTTTTGCACCGTCCGTTTTCAGTCTCTACATTTCACCTCCACTTGTTATCTCGCCAGCACAGTTTAGCTGGTAAGTACCAGTAATCAGACTGATATAAAAAATAAAGGAAAGACAGAACTTTTTTTTTAAACTGCATGTCAGTGATCTTACATTTTACTTGACATTCATTAATTTCCTTTAGATGACATTGGTAGGGAAATTAATTTGTCCATACCCTAAAAAGTTATAAAATACAATGAATGGGTTCAGTTGCACAACAGTATTGTAACCATTTGATCCAACATAACTGCTTACTTGCAGTTTTAAAGAAAATGTAAAATTATCCCTCACATAAATATCAGTATAATTTCAATAAAGTCTTATAATATTGAAATTTCAGGCTGTAACACTGAACTTCTACAGCTAACTAACCAAGTCTGATTAACATCATCTAAAACAGATCAAATTGGAGTGTATTTATACATCTTCCTACTCAAGAAATGAAAATATCTGCTGGGCTGCCTGTGTGAATCTAATGTTAGCTCAGAGATGCTCTTGTCGCTTTCCTCTAATTTCATGACACGCGGTGCCAAAAACTGTTGAGACATATTTTGGATTTTGCATCCACGCATTCCGACGTCTTTTTCTTCTCTGCTTTTGTTGAAGTCCAACATGAAAGCGGGTGTAGAGAGTGTTCATCCCAAAGCTACGTCACTGATTGCAGCACACAGGCATCAATAAGAGAGATCGATCATGTCAGGCTAAGTGCTTCTCAGGAATTGAACAGTTTGGTTGTAAATGGGCTCTGATTGTCATTTGTACCTCTTTAATCAGCCCTCTCTTGTTGCTCATCTCTCCTGACCAGAGTCTCTCTGCGGTCAACCGGGAATTAAAGCAACAAAAAAAAGAGAAAAAATAAATAAATAAATGAAGAGTGGGTGTATGAGTGAATCTCTTTAAGAGTAGGACTCAGAAATAAGAAGAAATACTTAATTATTCTAACAATAACATCTCTCTCTCACACACACACACTCACACACACACTCACAGATCATATGGAGGCGTTTCAGTAGAGAGTTGTCTGATTACAGGGAATAACAAAGTGAGAACAGGCGAGGCGGATTTGGCCGCTCGCTAACATACTTGGCTTCACACTCGCACTTTACTGAAAAACCCGCAGTTTCTGTCATGCTGTGTGTGTTTGTGTGTGTGTATGTGGACGCAAGCTGTGTGGCGAAGACATTCTGGAACAAAAATAAATAAGGACGGGTGAAGTGCTTCTTAATATGTGTGTAACATATATATAGATGTTTATATAGTCCTTTATATTAATGATATTACAGGTTGTCCTCAGTTTCCCTTTGACTTTTCTTCTCTGTTTTCCTGTTACTGTATTCTTTATGTTGGAGGCTGATGATATTTTATATAAAACCTCAATGAATGTATCTACTAACAAGTATAGAGAGCTGAAGTCTCGCCCCTTACAGTCATGTTTGAATTGTGCCGTGAATTTCACGTGTTTGTCAATTTAAAAGATAATTTTACAAGTCAAGAAAGCTGCAAATTGTGGTAGATGTGTCGCGGTTTAGTTTTATGTGAAACCTCCAGGGGTAGCAAAAGTACACGCATTCTTTACTCAAGTAAAAATACAGATACAGATACTGTTATAAAAGACTCTGGTAAAAGTAGAAGCACTGATTCAACTTGTTTACTCAAGTAAAAGTGAAAGAAACATTTTTTATTAAATGTAGATGTCTACTTCCATCTACGTCCACATTCTGTCTTACAGAGTTAACAAAAAATTACATTTTTTTCATTTCACAGCATAGTCATAGTGAGCAGCCATTTTATTGTTTAAAGTGTCTCAGAGTTCTCTAAATGTTAATCAAAATACACATTTTTAAACCATAATTCTTATTTATCTTTGATTTAGAAGATCTACAGAGTTGACATGTTATGGTTGAGACACATCTGATAGAAATATTATTGAATGAATTTGTCAAAAAATAGAAAGTTTACCAGTGTTTGAGCAGGATTCCTGACTTTTTAAACCAGGAGGTGAGACAGGGGTCCTTAGGGTGTAGCTGACCCTTTTTATGCCTGATGAAATCATGTTTTTGTAAAAAAAAAAAAAAAAAAAAATATGAAGGCGTTGATGGAAATCTGGGACACAACTTTAAAGGACCAACATTTTCATAAAAGATCTATTTTAAATCAAAAATGATTATAATAGCACATTTTTTATACATATGTTATCAGCAGGTGTTGTTAGTGGACATAATTTGTCACAATTCCTAAGAATGGATGAATGATTGCCAGAAAATACACTTGATACCTTTAATTAATGTCCTTTAAAGTCTTCACTGCACATGTTATACGAGTCTGTACATAATATGTATGTGTATATGGATGTGAACTGCAACTCCACCAGCTCTCAGAAACATTTTCCAACTTGTATTCTTCACCCCGCTGACGCTGACTCAAGTGACATCACTCGAGGACATTTATCAGACTTCACACAGCCCCCTCTGGAGACACTAAAGCTTTTTTCACATACGTACTCCCCAACACTTGGAAACACTCTGATGTGTAGAATCAGAGGAGTTCCTCTTTAAGAGACTAACTGAGTGCTGGTTTTGGTCTTATCATGGGATTTGTAAGAAAAATCCAGAATAGCCTCTGTCCTTTGGCATTTTTCAGTGGCCCACTGATGTTAGAAGGGTGTTCTGTTTTTTTGTACAATGGACATTTGCCGAGTGACTACGAAGCATTTGCTTCCAAGCCTCAAGCCTGTTCTCTGAGTCGCCGTCGTCTGGAATCAAAGCTCTTCTTGTTACCTTTTTCTTCTTTCTTTCTGCCTCCTCCCATCTTCCCATGGTGCTGCATTTGGATATAATGATGTCATTATTCCCTCTCTGCCTGTCGATCAGTCTGTCTCATGCCAGCCTCCTCTGGCTTCACTTGTCTTTATTCTTTTGTTAAACTCCCACCTGCCTATTTATTAAGTTTCACAGCAGCAGTAAAGGATCAGTTAATTAGACAATAATTATATAAGCTAAAAAGCATGTTGGAGATACTATCATACTGTTTATTAATGTAGGAGTTGTAAAAAAAAAACAAAAGTTGTATAACGTCAGAATAATACTGACCATAAAAGTTGACCCAATCTTCTTCCATTTTCTCACCTCCTATATCTCCATCACTGTGGGACGTACTGTCAGATATTCTGAGAGGAAATGTTCTCTCCTCTCACTTATTTCCAGACATCTTTCTCCCCTCCCTGTGCCCCCGTTCTATACTGTTCTGCACGCACTGTTCTTGTCACCATAAAAAAAAAAAAAAAAAGATTTAACATGACCTTGGGCAGAAGAAGAAGCTGAGTAAAAGAAAACCAAAAGATCAGCAACTAAATGAAGACAATGAATATAGGCCCTAAAACCAACACATTCCTAAAACAACAGGATTAGGTTGAGATCTAATCTATAGCTGGACCATGTATGGGCAATGTGCTGAGGACTTAATTGAGGACTGTCTGTAACTGTTTATTTTGAAAGAGCAAGGGGGGAAACTCCAACACTTGACCAGTCAGTGGCAATGATGAAAAGATACTCAAAATTAAAAGTACTGTGAGATTACTGAAATGTTGCTCAATTCCAGGTAAAAGTACTGGTGTTAGAAAAATACTGAAGTAAAAGTACAAAGTATTCTTCTCAAAAACTAGAGCAGTACTTACTTTTTAATTGTTGATGTTTAATGCATTATTAGTATCAGCCATTCAATCAAAGAGGTTTCTGTTTCTCCAAATTTTCAGTCTAAATTAGTCCAAACTCCTTCCTTTTTGTCATCTCCCCTCAGTAACTCATACGGACGTGAACGGTCCGTGTTCCTGTCTGAAACTGATGTGCCAGGCAGGTATAAAGAGAGAGAAAGTCCACACACGGAGGAGGTGGGGTGGGTGGATGGCTCAAATAAACGTGGGACTTTCAGCCAGGAGACTGTGTGAAACCAAAACGTTGTAAGGTACATAATGTAACGTGTCACGTGACTTTCATTACTTTAAGCTATTTCCATGACATTGTGTAACATAGCATAACGTGGTTATTGTAATCCTAAACGTGATCTCATCCTAAACCTAACCAAGTGGTTTTAGTGCCTAAACTGAACCAAGCTGCAGCTGTTTCCACATTGTTAATCACATTGTTAAAAAAAAAGGTGTTGTGGCTGAATCAGATACAGCTGCTAAAGGTAACCTTGTGCTGCAGTCTCAGAGGGGTGGTGACAACCTGTCAGTATGTGATGAGTTTGGATGAGATGTGTGTTGTCAAACCTGTCTGTTCTGCAGCATTTTGGGGTGTTTTCATTGGTTTTCACTGACCCATTTGAGATCAGATATCCTTATTGGCTACAAAAATGCAGATGAAAGGTGTGGATATTATTTCAATTTATGAAAAAAATATAGTCATTAATATATGTGATGGTGATTCCTGGCATCAAATGAATATCTACAGTCACTTTTGGTAGCATTTGAAGTTAGACTTGTGTTGATATAGATGTTTATTGATTTTACATATTTTGAAAAAGATGTGTCGGTCCTCTGAATTGACCACAGATTACAGAGAGGTAAACTTTTGTCGCAATTCACTCGATGTGCTGAAAAAGTTTTCAGGAAGAAAAGGAAGTACTTTTAGATTTCTTCTAATAAGCCATGCCCCCGTAGGTTTGTCACAGTACCAGGAATTTAGCAGTCGATACCAATACTAGTGAATCTCCACGATTCTCAATACTTAATTTGATACCACAGTAAAAGACAAAAACAAGAATAAAATCCAGTCGTTGTTTTTCTTTGCCACCTGAAATAAAAACTCTTCTGAGCTTCTGGGACAAAAGGCTGAGGGGGAGATTTACTGCGCCTGCCACAAATCACTGTCAGGAGAGGGAAAGTAATGCAAAAGTGATTTGTGCTCAGATATTAAGTCTGTTGCTTTTTCTGTCACGTTTTCTCCCTCTTTTCCTTTGTTATTTTAGCAGAATAGTAATACACATCTGCAGGTCTGCACTATATTTTTATTATCTTGGTGTTCGGCTGCACAGTGTAGAAAAAGAACAGAGTCCAAAGTTTCAAGATTTAACCTAGAGGAGGAGAGGAAGGTAGGAGGAGGACTACTGCACGCAGTCTTTCTAGAGGTCATCAATACACCCGCCTGTTGTAATCTGTGGTATTTTCTAGAAAGTTGATTCCAACCTGCCCGCCCTGTGGGTTAACTGGGTCCAATCCGCGCATCACTACTTTTTCTTTTGGACACGTGGAAGCGGAGCAGCAGCTGCACATGTTGCTGTCTTACGTGTGTAGTTGTTGTTGTTCAGTGCTGGCTGGAGTTCTTCTCCTTCCTCTGACATTTAACATCAGACTACAGCAGTTGTAAGTGTTAATGTTGTGTTAATGTCATGTCCAGAAGAGTTGTATATCCAGTATCTCCAATAGTAAAAACATGAGCACTGTCACGATTTCAAAATTGTGGCATTCTTAATGCTCACTTTAATCAATCATTACTGGAGCTTCCAACTGAATTTCATATGAATCCATGTAGCCGATTATGAGATATAAACTTTTCGCACTTGTGTTGCCTCAGACCGAGCATGTGCACTGTGAGTTTGGTTACTGTGGCTTAAGCAAATTTTGATATGAGCTATTTATATAAAATTGAACTTAAAGACAAAGATTTAAAAAAAAAAGATTGAACAGTTTCAAAGCTATATGGAATATCAGAAATCCACAAGCAAGTTTTTCCACCTTGGTCCAGATGTGCTGTGTAACCAGTTTGATGCAGAGTGCTCAGAATTTGCTGATAAAAAGTTCCAAGCTAATTTTTCCTTTTTGACTTTGCTCACTAGTTGCTTTTCTGTCATACATAATAAACAGTGTCCTCACTGTCTTTCCTTCTTTCTTCTCTCTGTGTAGCTTCATCCTTCCTGAAGCAGGCATTTGAAGGAGAGTACCCGAAGCTGCTGCGACTGTACAATGAGCTTTGGCGCCGCCTGCAGCAGTACAGTGCTAGCCTGCAGGGGGCGCTGACAAGTAGTGGAGGGATAGATGCATCTCTGGACATCAACACCACGGAGACAGACGGTCAGGACCTCTTCACACACGGCAAACAGGACTACAAGTGAGCAAACACAAATACAGCAACACAATCAGAGTCTTTTCAGGGTGTGATCACACATACAGGCTCTTTTGTTTGGTGTGAACCACAGTGGAAAAGTTTATTTTGGAGCATATTTGTGTTTTGTTTGTTTAGATCAACACTTTAATTACAAGTTCAGTTACAAGTGAACAAACACTTCTTGTAAAGGTTTGCGCAGCTCACAAGCAAAGAGTTTTGGTCACCTGTTGAGGGACTTTGTAGGTTTTGGATAGTTTCCATCGTGCACACATCGTGCTTCATTTCCTGTGAGTTAAAAAGGCACAACATGGTGATTGTAACTGACTGCCAGTGTTGTCAACTCGGTCAGATGGAAAATCTAATGGAGTTGATGTCTTACAGAGTTGACAAAATCTTACTTTTTTCATTTCACAGCATAGTCATATTGAGCAGTTATTTTATTTTATTTTATTTTTTTTTACAGATTGAACACTTTATGGCTGAGACACATCTGAAAGCAATATTATTTAATGAATTTGTCTAAAATAAAAGTTTACCAGTGCTTGAACAGTATTCCCACCTTTTTTAAACCAGGAAGTGAGACAGGGGTCCTGAGGGTGTAGCTGACCCGTTTTAGCACATTTTTAAATTGTTTGAAGTTGTGAATTTTTGTTTGGGAAAAGGATATTTTCTGGCACAGAGCAAATGTAGAAATTTAAAAAGTTAGAGCAAACCAAAACATCTCATAAATTACATATGTTCCATATAAATATTATTTTTTCACCCAAAAAATGTATTAGGGTGTTGGTATTAACAATTTGAGCAGATTTTTTTTTTTTTTTGGTAGGACATGATTTGTCCCAATTCTCAAAAATGAGTGTTATGCAAAGTTTAGACACAATAACAAAAAGTAGAAAATAAATGAAAACTTTCAGACATTGAAGGACAACTTGTACACATGTAATAATTTAACTTACTACAGTTGCCATGTTTCCATGTTTTTATGCACATTTGGAAGTATCACATTAGGAAGTGATGGAAATGGTAAAAAAAAAAAAATGACTTTCAGTTTCACAAAAACAAAAGTTTTATCATTGCTTGAGATTTTCTGTTGCCTTTTAAGAGAAAATAGTTAATGCTTTTAATGGGAGTTGAAAATACTTTTTCTGAATAAATTCTGTTGTGGTGCATGTTTAACTCAAATCAGAGACACAACAACATCCATTAAAATATGTTGCACCAGTAATAAAGCTAGTTATATTTCTGATTTAATACCAACAGTCAGACTCTAACTTTCTGGTTCAAATCTATTGTTTAAGGATTTATTTATTTGAAATATATGTCATTTATGAAATATTTTGGTTTGCTTTAGTTTGCTGTAGTTTTTGCACCAGTAACTATTAAAAATGTGTTAGAAGATGTAAAACTAACAATATCTACTGATAACATAGGATTTAATCAGATGATGTAATCAGGCATAAAAAAGGTCAGCTATACCCTCAGGACCCCTGTCTCACTTCCTGGTTTAAAAAACAGCAGTAATCCTGCTCAAGCACTGGTAAACTTTCTATTTTTTGCCAAATCCATTAAATAATATTTCTATCAGATGTGTCTCAGCCATAACATGTCGACTCTGTAGCCCTTCTAAATCAAAGATAAATAAAAAATGTGTATTTTGATTAACATTAAGAGAACTCTGAGACACTTTCAAAAATAAAATGGCTGCTCACTGCGACTGTGCTCTGAAAACATGTTGTCATTTGTCTGTAAGTCTGCCTTTAATTAAAAAAAGAATTAGTAGGAGGTTTAATAGCCATGAGTTTGCAATATTTTCCCAGCACAATGTGACATAACATTTAGTTGTACTTTGAGGGACATTTTGTTGCACTGTAACAAGTTATTACATAATGAGTTTCTACACAGCTGAGACTCTGTTAGAGAGGGACTAACAACCTGCAGTGTGGAGATAAGGATTCATCATCGATTGTTGAACATTATTGAGCAGATCAGGTATCTGCCAGACAAGACTGATCTGTTAAATCCTGTTTCTCAGTCACAGCCATTATAGAGCTTTGAGAACAACACCATTACATTTGCACGAGCCTGAAAAATGTTTGTGTACAAACATCTCTCATGTATCATTATGAAGTGGTGTGTACTTTACAGCCTTTACACAAAGAACAGTCAGCTCCAGAAAAACAGCCACTTGATTAGGATCTGTAGAAACCCCGTGAAGTGTAGGTATCAGGAGAGAACTAATGGGATCAGTGCCTCTGTAGTAGCAGAGACAGTATATGAAAAGCAGGTAGGAGGGAGAAGAGTGAAATGAAGGAGCAGGAGCACGGAGGAACAAAGGGATGATGTAACAGGTGGATGGAGAGGGAGTGAAGACATGTCAGAAATAAGAAAAAAAGTCCCTTCTTGTATGAGCCCTAATGACAGGAGTGTGTGAGCACGTACAGATGTTAGATAACACAGGCAGAGTCTCTGGTACACACCAGTCAGTCAAACACACACACACACACACACACATACACCTGTAGTAGTCAGTAACAGGAGGAGACATGGTGGCATTTTGCTTTCCTTTATGTCTGCAGCTTAAGTGCTCCATTAATAAATGTCAACACAGATGTTTCAGCCAATTAGAAGATATTATACGTCAATATGAGACATGGTGGGTATTATAGTGCCTTTATGGATTTGAAATGTTGAATCTTTAAAGGCTGTCTTTCAGTAACATGATGCTATTTTCTGAACTGACTGTCCCTTGTAGCTGAGAGAAAGGAACAGCAAGTGCCTCTGTGTTCAGCCACCAGATCTATGTTACTTATAATAGTTTGTCAAGCGTTTCTTCTCTGAACACATCAGCTGTGTGTGGTTTTTGTGTCCATCTGCAGCCCAGAGAAGGCTCTGAAGGACTCTCTGCAGCCGTACGAGGCGGCCTACCTCTCCAAGTCCCTCTCTCGCCTGTTTGATCCCATCAACCTCGTGTTCCCCATGGGCGGCCGCAACCCGCCCTCCAACGATGAGCTGGACAGCATCATCAAGACCATCAGCAGGCAAGTGCAGCACACGCCAGCTTGGCTGCCTTACAGCCAAGACCCACTGGAAGTGACAAAATCATTCAGCGCTGCCTCTGCCACTTCTTGTCTCCTGACAGTGTGTCGACATGTCTGAATGCTATTGATTTATCCTGCAAGACATTTCGGTTGCTCAAGCTGTTATAGAATGATAGGCAGTGGTCGAAGCAAGTTTTAAGGTGGCAAAAACACTGTCACACAGGCATGAGGTAGCACAAAATGTGATTTATTCTGACAGAGTGGTGTCTCCCATGAAAGTCAGTACAAACCATATTAACTCAGAGATGGCTCAGAATGTCCCTCGTCTCTGTCTAGCCCACCAATCATTTATTAATTTCAAACTGTTCATACTCCTGCAACTGCTTCTTCGCACAAATGAAAGTCGATGCAGTTTAGCTCCCTCCTTACTCTATATTTTGCATCCTTCATCCCTTTCACAATTTTCCAAATATTTATACTCTTGTCAACTTTTATCTACTCATTCACACTTTTATTCAAATTTTAAACCCGATTCGGCTGTTTACACTCCTTCAGCTGCTTCTTCATACAAATTAAAGTCAGCAATCCAGTTTAGCTCCCAGCTTACACTTCATTTTGCATGCTTCATCCATTTCCCACTTTTCAGACTATTCATACTATTTTCAGCTTTTATCTACTCATTCATACTTCAAGCCAGAAACCCAATTCAAGTCTTATAATGTTCCACATCTTCATATTTTCTATGATATCATAATTTCTACTTGATTTGTGGAGCTTTACAGTGTGTTTCAGCTCATTGTTTAGCTAAACGACTCCAAACTTTACTGTTTTGGTTCACTCTCTCTGCTCCCATAGTGTTTTCAGCTGCAGCAGACAGCTGCTTTAAGAGAAAAAGCTCCAGAAACTAGTGTAAAATGTACAGAATGTACACACTGCACTACCTGGTCAGCAGCCAGACAGACGCAGTTAGAGACTAGCTGGTGGTCATAGCATCTAGAGCATTTAGAAGATAAAGACCCAGATATTCTTCTCAGGAGTTGGTGGAGACCAAAATGGAGCTAAAAGAGAGCAAATGTTGGACTGACATTCATCAGGTGCACACAAACACGACCACAAATGAATGACGGAGCTGCTTTGTAACTGCTGGATGTGGAAATAAGCAACTTTTTGCTTAGTTCACCATATCAGCTTAAAAGGTGATAATATGTCACTGTTGGGTTCATAACCGCTGCCCCCAAGTTGCCAAAAAAAAAAATCATTACTGCAGGTGTAAGTTCTTAGCATGCTTCAGACCGACTAGTTGCTTCAGAATGGCCATAATATAAAGCGGGGCAAGAACCCTGCCGTCATGAAGAAGGGCGAGATCCAATGAATCGGATGAATGGGGATAACAGTGAACACTTCTGGAAAGTCTCTTTGAAAGCATTATGTTTGCATTTGGTTGTACTCAAAAAAGTGAGAGTAGTTGTGTGAATTTTTTTTTTTTTTTAAAGTCAGCTTGAGAGAGGAGATCAACCCCTGCCCACTTTCACACACTTATACTCCTGGACAGTTGTTGTCTACAATTGTCAGTGTGAAAGTGCTGGAAAGTTACAAAAGTTTCAGGCTGCAGCCCCCCACTGATTCCACTGATGCTGTGCAACAATCTGATGAGCACTTAGCCCGGAGCGTACTGAGGCGTTTATTTGCAAAAGCATCAATATTTTAAACTTTCAAGCCCTTCCTCTTTCTTGCATCACTGGCCTTATTACATGCCTGTAATGAAAGGCAATGCACTCGCATCCCACTGAAAAAGAACATTGTCAGGCATCTCATCCTGCTGGTCTTCAGCTTAATGTTCTGTGTTTCATGTGTTTCTTCAGGAAGATGCTTTTTAAGATCCATAGAACTAAAGAAACCCAATTAAGCGACAGGGCTCCACTCTTTGAATCAAAATGACAGCTCTTCCTCAGTGTTACAAAACAGTTGTTGTCTGGGGGGGTTTTGTGTGTTTCTGTGTGTACAAAGAAGAGTTTTTCTGGCGTAGGGACAATTCTAGGACCTGCAGTAAACACCAGAGGAGTGGAAATTCAATGACTTCACACTCGACTTGACAAACTCAAAAAAGACCTGCAACTATACTTGGACTTCACCGATGATATGTTACTGAGCACCACTTGAAAAAAAATGATACCAAAGATCATTTTGTTCTTGTTCAAAAACTACAAAATGGTCAACAAAACAAAAGTCAAAAGTCAACAAAAAAGTCACGGTTCAAAGGTGTGCTGGAAATCCTTGAAAGCAACATGTAGTGTTTTCAACGTTTTAAAAGTGCTTCAATTTTGGATAAAGTGCTTGAAACTGCTTGAGATTGTGACTGCATTACCTTCATAATTAATCGCTGTCCGACTGAGTAATTTGCATTTCAGATAAAGAAATAAAATGAGTCACAAATGAGCTCAGCCAGGTTGTATAGGATGCAAAGTCTACTTACAAACATCAAATTTTGTTGTGTTAGCCTTTAATTTGTCACCCTTCTGTGGATTCATGAAACATCATTTTGGTTGTTTATAGCACAATAATAGCTTATTTAATGTGATGAAAAAGTGAAATAAATAATTTTTTGTTTATATAAATAAATATTCACTTTACTGTAGCTGTAAGTCGAGGCTAATATTAACATAGTAAGCAAGCTAGTGCTTTGCCAACATTAGCTTAACAGCTAACTAAGTATTTACAAAGGTTAAACAATGAGGCTGGAAACTCACTGTTACATTATGACTTGTTTAGGACTTGGGACTTAACTCAGGACTTGCTTGTCTTTACGTGGGACTTGTCAGTTTTGACTTTTTAATAAATTGTGGAGGTAGCTTCCAGGTCTGAAAATGAAGCCAAAGCCCAAGTGCCTTAAACCTGCATTCTTTCTAATAGCCAGCAGGGGGCGA
>JAJHUR010100811.1:0-10412 GCA_027495735.1 Lutjanus campechanus | reverse complement strand
AAAATTAAAAAACACCCGAAAAAAAAAAAAAAAAAAAAAAAAAAAACATGAACAGGGTTGAAAGTAATGAAAATACCTCTGGGGGCTTTTGACATGTTTGATTTTACAGCCGTTTCATGAAATTTAAAGTGCACTTTTTCCCCCCCAGGACCTGCTCACCCATCACGAACAGCAGTTTGGTTTTCTGGTGAACATGAGGAGCAGTGGTAGACTCGAGCTGTCTGAGGAGCAGAGGCCAAAAACAAAACTAGCACTAGTTGCACGCAATAACACAGAAACTGCAATACCCTGGTTGTTATCAGGTAACGGTGCTACATCTACAAGCAGGCTACTATTTTGTTCAAATCCACTCTTGAGAAGTGAGGAATGCATCATTTGTGAGCAGGGCCGTAGCCAGCTATGAGGTCACCGAGGTCCGGACCTCAGTAAAAATTTCTGAGAAAAAAAAAGAAGAGGTCCAAACAGCATAACACACTGTGCCACCGGACAGCTTTTATTTTGAAACCACAGGAAGCAAAAAGTATTGTGGTCGGTCACGGGAACGGTAAACGTCCGACTCCCGAGATAAAACATTTTTCAAACTGCCGGCTGCCGCGACGGTATCTCACCGCGAGTTGGTAACCATGGCAACAGAGACTCATAGCATAGCAAGTTTTGCTCTCTCTCTCTCTCTCTCTCTCTCTCTCAAATTCAGATTCAATGAAACAGAACAACAATAAACTTCATACAGTAGGTCGTTTCAACGGTCAAAACAATAACACATAATTCACATTATTAGTGTTGTGATTTTTGTAACTTGCCGTTCACGAAATGGCTGCTACAGACCCTAGAGTTTGCTGACGGTGTCAAGTTATGGGAAGATAAGCAGCGTTTCCGCTACATGTAATTGATCGCTGCGCACCACCACGGCAAAATAAAAGCCCCAAATGATCATTTAACCCTCGTGCATCCCTTAAAAAAGTGCAACACCTGTGTCCCTAAGGGTAAAAAATACCCATCAATAAAGATTGTAATATAAATATTATGTATTAATGTGTAATTCCATTTTTTATGAATACTATTAGTAACTTCAGCTCTCACCATACATAGCAAATATTCATTCAGTTTCAAAATTTTAACCCCTTAAATGCCAGTTTTTGTGATTAGAACTTGATTTTTACTTCAAACAAAAAACACAAAAAGTGAATTATTTTCTATTCCATAAATGCAAAATGGATTTTTTTTGTGGGATTATCAGAGCCTGAGAGTATCAAAGATTGCAATAAAAATTGATTTTGATGCATATAAATAATAAGATAATGAGTGATCATGAGAATAGGAAAAAAAACTGGTAAAAGGGGTATCTTTTCCTCTAGACTAGTATGAAGTAACCTGCCATCACTTTACTGAACATGTTGGTGGTTGGACCTCACTAATTTTTCAATCCTGGCTACGGCCCTGTTTGTGAGCACCAAATGTACTAAAGAAATGCTAAATAAACTATGCAAGAAATTAGAGAACTCTAAAGCAACATGACAGGTGAAGACTGCAGGATGGGGCCGGTTTTATGGAAGCAGTGGTCAGCTGCCACCAATTCATCGATGACCTGAGTGCCGACCAACCAAGAGCCAGCACACTGAAGGACCAAAAAAGACATCACACAACAACAACAAGCAAGCCCTGACAAAGGCCCTGGGGCCGGACGAGCCCCGACTTTTCTTATGGCCCGGCTCTGAGACCTTTTTTTTACTTTTTTCTAGCACCATAGACCAAGCCTGCCCCTGTCCCTGAAAGAAATACTTAAAAAAAAAAAAATTATGTTGTGAATTCCTCATGTTCACATGTTTATATTCAGTCTTTTATTTGGAAATTTTATTTTGAAATTAGCGTTCATTGTTTCTTGTCTTTCCACTCATTTTCCGCTTTGTTTTCTTCATGTTGCACAATAAGTCCATTCTCCCTGTTGCTCATGATGTTGCACTGCCTGTTTGGAAATTAGCCACTGGCTTGTCCTGTAATACTGTGAACATGGTTAACATGGTTACTGCAGATAACAAAACTACTTGGTTAGGTATATGGAAACATTATGGTTTGTCTCTAAACAGCCACATTGGCTATTTACACCCTGGGTGCAAACAGCATCTGTAATATTGTTTTGATTTTTTCATTTCCAATCCCAATGTCTAACTATTTATGCTAGTTTAAAGCTCATTGCACTTTGAAAGTGTGTGCTCCCATTATTATGCTATTATCATTGCATCAGTGGCATAAACTGGTCTTAAAATTATTTCTGGAGCAATATGGTATTGGTATTCTCCAACAAAAGAAGGTAACATGACAGGCCAAACTATAAATACATCTCATGCAGGCATGTGCCTTCATGTGAACATGTGAGATGGAGCGTCACATGTTGGCTCACAGGCTGTAAAATCACTTTTTGCTCTCATTTCACTGGAAATGAAAACACGAGAGACAACATCACCTACGCTGCGTTAAGCCCATCAAATCAGGGGTTTCACTTACACATTCGTCCGCCTAAGTGAATGAACAAACATAATTTCCCAGTGTCCCTCATGTTTTTAAAACATCCCGTATTGCAGAATAAGACATTATTGCATTTTCAGAAAGAAGCTTTTTCTCATGATGAAGTTTTACAGACGACCAGGCATCCACTGAACCAGGCTGTTACAGTAAAAGGAGCGTTTTCACAGAGGAGGTGCAAGCCTGGAAAAGCGAGATAGTGAGTTACGACTCAGTTGTAATATTAAATATTCAGCCTGTCACTTGTCTCACATATCCCTCTGTTCTCACACGTCTGTGTTAATTATTTGCATTTAATTAGCTCCTCAGTTTAATTTGATGTCAAATGTATTTATGAGCGTTCCAGACTTTTCTCTATATTTTTTCTGGTTTGGCTCGGACTTTCATCTTATAAACAGCCCCGCCAGACAGCCAAGACTTAAAGCCGCTGTCTGCTTTAGTGGAGAGATGTATTTGGTGCAGCAGTAAAGTATTGAACTGTGTGAAGTTGGTGTCACAGTGAGATGGGAGATGCTAGTTAACCTGCCATGATGAACTGCTTCAATGCCATTTGTCCAGCAGCAGACTGTGAAGCTCTGCCGGAGTTTAGAAAAAAGAAAAAAGAAAAACGCCTCCAGACAGCACTAAATAGTGTAGAAGGTCCGATTTATTTCAAACATACATCACCATTACTAGCACACAACAAGAGAGTGAAGCTCAAACCGCCCTCAGCCTTTCTGTGGTGAAAGGATTTTCACAAATTACAGCACACAGTTCGTTGTGTTCCCAATAAATGAGTAATTTATGGATAACGGAATTAACATAATGCACTTCGTTGTTTTAATGCTGCACCAGATATTCTTGTTCAGTAATTAACAGAGGAGGGAAATGAAATGTAACAGACAAAAACTAATGCAGAAAGTAGTTGTAGGGTAAGTGTATGTGTGTGTTATGCAGATGAAGATTGTAAAGCCAGAAAAAAAGGCAGAAAAAGCAGCCACTTAAAAAAAATGAGAACATGTAGCCTGTGTTTAAAAAAAAGATTAAATAAGAGAGAATTAACATGTTAGTCTAGAAATTATCTACATGTCTGATTCAGAGATGTGCAGTTAGGGTAGGCAGTGTCTCACAAAAGCTAAATAGACATTTTGAAATTGCATTGTAGTTGAATCTATTGATCTTATATTCATAATTGCGTGAATCGGATCTATTCATTTTAAACTGACATTTGTCTCAGGATTTAAAAGCACAGTTTGATCCTTTTTCCCTCAACATGCTCCTAAAAAAATACCTCTCCCTAATCTTGAGTCAGAGGTGTGTGTGCCTCTGTCTGCCCTAAAGGCCTGCACACACCAACAGCGATGCAAATAAACAGACCGACACTGCAACATGCCTGACTGTTCCTATCAAGCGCAACATGATTTTGAAAATAAGTTCTTCTATAAAGCTTCTGACAAGAAAAGTGCTGCTGCAAAAAAGATGGAATTAACATTAAAAGAACCTGACCTGAGGCTCCTTTTACATAATAAAAAGAAGAAGAAAAAACTACATACACCCTATAATGAGAAAGAGAGAACTGTGAAGGCACCGTTGATGCTGGAAGGGACATTCAGGTTTTGGAGCAACATATGCTGCCATCCAGACGATGTCTTGTTCAGGAAAGTCCCTGCTTATTTTAGCAAGACGTATTGTCTTGCCAGTGTGGCTATGTGGTAAAATAGTGTGGCTACTAGACAAACCCTCAGCTCAGCTGAGTTCAGGAAGACAATCTTCATGCCTCATTCATCCCTAACTGTCTTTCTCTCCCTTTCTCTCTCTTTACCCCCTTATTCTCAGTCAGCTATCCATGGGCGTTCACTCTTTAAGTCAACGAACCAGCTTTAGCCACAATCTCCATCAGCCAGTCATGTTGTTGTGTAAAAACTTTAAACCTGTCCTCCCCTCTGCCGCTTTCAGCTGTCGTTTCTGCGCGGAATTGTTGTGACCCTCCTCCACCCCATCCTCCTCCAGTTCTGCTAATCCAGAGCCTAGGTTGGACTCATTAGAAGTCCAGTCCTCATCTTATCCAGATCATCAGCACATCCCTTCACCACCACCACCACGAGACTCCATCGGGGGGGGGGGTTCGTTACTAATCACGGCTTCATGCGTGATGATGTCACGATGGAGTCTAACCGCAAAAAACTTTTCACATTTCTCTCTGAATTGCACACACGTTAAATAAATACATTTTATTATACACACTCCTGATTGAAATGTTATTAAGATCTGAAAGAACCACATGAAAAAAACAACATATCTGTTATGCAAATCTATGAAAATGATGTCCTTACGCTCTTTGCATGTGTCACTTATTACACTGTTGAATGATAAACATTGAGACTGACAGTGCCTCAACCCTACAATCGGTAGCTGTTCCTGTGTGTTGCACAAATACAGCATGTGTCCACTGATGAGGTTTGATTATGCATTAGTTTTGCTCTGCATTAGGCCCTTAGTATATCTGTTGATTTATCACTTAATGTAGATTATATTTAGTCGATCCAACCATTACATGAACATGGGCAGTTGTGTTGATTGAATGTTGCATGTTGAGTGACATATGCCACACTGTTATTTCACTGCCTACCCAGGTGAAGATTTCACCGCATGTTGCTTGTCTGATCGTTAAATGCATTATTAATATCCTATTATTAATAATCAAACTGACAGGATGATGTTAATGTATAGAGACAACGTGTATATGTGAGTCTCGGTCATAAATGAGATGATATTTTCTCTGTTTCCTTTATCTCTTGTTAAAATTTCATTTAGTCTCCATACTCTCAGTCTGGCAGCAGGTAACACTCCCCTTGTATTCCTCTGTCCTTTCATTATAACACACACTGCAAATCTTATCAAATCTTATCTTGTGGTCTGTTATTTAACACAAAAACCGGACCTGATCTGAAATGTATGATGTGTTTATGTAAGGTGTTAGTGTCCATGAAAAGATTTCTGCGTGATAATATATCTGAAATGAGGAGAGAAGGACAAGGTCTGAGTGTTACATCATAACTTTACTTTCTGTGCTGATGTGATGGGAGCACATGCATCTCTAAATGCTGCTGGAGTGGATTCTCAGCATTTGTGTAACACAATAGCATGATCCCGGGGTCATCACGTTGTGCTACACCTGTACTGCACTTTCGTATCTCTAAAATGAATTAATTCTGATTGAGGGAAATTGATCCCTCCTGGGACCGACTGCAGTCCAGAGAAGCCGGCCTGAGGACAAGCCAGTGTGTGCAGGTGCAGCTAATAAACCATGTTGAAACCAATCTCTTCACTTGCAGTACAACTACAGCTCAGCTTGTTTCATTTGACCTCCTTCATCAGTGTGATTGATTTGCCCCACAAAGCTTGTTACTTCAGGCAGAGAGGATAACCACTCAACTGCACACCACCGCATGCTTTGAGCCTCGAAGGAAACTCAAGACGTGTTTATTTACTGATATATTATTAGTCTGGTTCCCAACTGTTTTGACTTGGGAACGATTAAAATACTCACTACCTTTAGTCACAGGTTGCATAGTGGTTGTCTTTTATTCCAAGCAGTTCAAGCATAATATTCCCTTCTCAGACTGAACTATCTCTAAAAATTTCATGGATTTTTTTCAAGATCTAGGTTTGGACCAATGCTAAGCAAACAGTTTTAGCCATGGCATCTTTTTCATTCTTATTCATGATGTAGGACTTTCCGATATGCAATGATGGATTATGATGACCTAGATACAGCACACAAAGATGGCGCCCTTTCAGGCCAATGAGAGTTGCTCACACATAACCCATCCATGGCCCACTGAATATGTGCAGTAGTGTTTCCTCCCTTGCCACCGTCAGCATGTTTCATAGATTTTACATTGTGATGACGCTACAGATTTTTAAACCGAGGTGTCCTCTCAACTGTTATACAGACGTCTTTTTTTATAATGGTGGCTTAAGGGGGGAAAATGCTTTTTGAGCTGGTCGGGAATTTTTTGCTGCAATACCGCGAGTGGCCACTGGGGGAAAACGGTATAGATCTATTATACAATTACAGGGGATATGCTGATAATCTTTGGATTAAGTCTCAACTGGGGTTTTTATGCAGTTTGCACTCGGTTTGCACAGCCTCTTTCCTGTTTACAGTCAGCTCTGTTCATTGTAAACAAACCAATCAGCCAACAGTTTGCAAGGCTGGGGTAGAGGTGCATGCACAGAAGAAAAGCTCACATTTGTGGTTGGAAGGAGAAACACAGCTACTTTTTAACATTATGAAAGACTTCAACTACCCTTATGTGCCTGTGTTGACTTAACTTCCTCCCTTTGTTCTTTTCCAACCCTTTTTTATTCCTGATTAGTGTCATCTGTGTCTTATTATTTTTTTTATTGCATTTATTCTTTGTTGAACTTGCTTGTCTCTGATTCCTCAGTCACCTTTTGCTATTTTACTTTTCTCTGCCAGTAAGTTCATTAAAGTTACCTTTTTGTTCATTCACTCTTGATTGTTCTGTCTGCATTGTGGGTTGTCATCTGAACTAAACTTTTGATAGAACAATCAAACTCATTACGGAGTCGATAATCAGAGTAAGCACAGCGACATGTAAATGGTAATATTAGTGGAATAATCATTCATTTATCACTCATTAGCCATGCAAACAGGTTAGAACAAATTAGGCAAATGAATTACCCTCAAAATCTGAGTTTCGGGAGCTGGAGAGAGAGTCTGAAACTATAACTGTAACTGATTTAAGAACATACAGTGTGTTTAAGAGGCGTTCAGGGTCATGGAGAGAGTCACTGTGTACCTGCTACCAGTGCCGCAGAGAGTGATGCCCCCCCCCTCCTTTTTTTTTTTTTTTTACATGTTTATTTATTTATTTTTTTACACACAATATGTTTAAAACTTGCTATGAAAAGGAATTTATTGTTGGTATTTCATGCAGCTCAACCACACATTAATGATGGATGTTGATGTGATTTGAGGGGATTTCTTTTGAGCAGCAAGCACTCAGATGAATCTCTGTGTAATTAACACTTTATGCATTTCACACTTCTTTCAAAGTGGTGTTGGATTTTTCTCCTGAGGTTGGACAACAGATAGAGGCAGTTGATTGGAAAATAATATCCCAATTGTCCAGATTACAATCCAACCGTGGGAGCTATAGAAAGCAATCAATGGCAATTTGCGATGATGGTTTTGTGTTATCATTATCCCTGCCAGGTGTAAGCTCAGAGTGGATCATGTAATTGCTTCTGTGTGTGCACGAGTACATGTGACTTACATCTTGCCTGCAGCTAATCTGGAATACTACTGGACTGATCAGCCTTTATTTTGTTTGTTTGTTTTTGTGCACATTCATGACTGTGTGCCAAAGGACCTCTGTGACTCAGAATTCTTGAAAAACCTTGAAAAAAAAAAGAAAGACTTTTATGGCTTTATGTATTTATGTCCGAGTTCTTTACTGTCTCAAGTCATCCCATTCTTCTGAACGCAATAACTTCTTCTTCTTTCTTCAAAATTGTTCACTTGGAGATCAAAGGTCACGGTAACTTCACTTCAGTCAGACAACTCACGTTTAGAATGTTTATTCAGCAGCAGAACATGATTTGAGTTTGGCGTCTAGGCTCCGACTTCATCACTCCCCGCAGCTTAAGTTATATAGAGATAAGGGGAGTGATGAGCAAATCTTGAACCCCCCCGTCGGAGCCTGCAGGTGGATGCTGGGGTGGTGGTGGGGTTAAAGAGCAGGCAGCAACGCTAGTGCGGGGCAACAACACATAGGCAGGCAGAGGGAGAAATGGGAGGTTCAGCAGTTTAAATAGACCACGAAATTGGAAGTGTGCGTTTGGTATGTAGTATTAAGAATGAGGTACGTCACGTGAGGTTGGCGTAGCAGCTCGAGTTGACTGCCTGAACTAGCTCGCAGGCGTCGCCACATTAAACACATTTTTGGCCATAACTCAAGATTTCATATGCTTATTATGACAAAGTTGCACACATATACCAAACAGGATAAATGATGAAGTGAGGTGACATTTTATATCCAAAAGGTCAAAGGTCAACTTCACTGTGGCATCATAATGTTCAGCTCAGTCCTCTGTCCTCCTCTGTAAAAACAGTCTCTAAGTGAAGACCGCTGGCTTCTCACTGGAAATTATTCACATGTATTTTGTCAAAAAATACACTTCATACCTTTTATTAAATTCCTTCAAAGTTACAGGTTAATACAGTGGCAGGTTCCATATTAAATCCCTTCAAAGTCTTCACTACATATAATATGTGAATATAGACAAACATGGATGTAAACTGCAACTTGACTGGCTGTGAGGCAGGATTCTGTTCTTTGACTGGTCTGTGATCAACAACTACTTTGGTTTGAAATCTTGTTTCAGTTTAGGAAAACGTACGTGGAGGTTGCATCCGGCAGTTGTGGTGACATTGCAGCAGGTGTTTCACCATGCAGGGATCTGTTCGCTACTGAGTGCACGCTTCTATTTAAGGAATGGTTTCGCTGACTTAAGTGAAGAAGAATGTAAAACGAAACACCCTTTTAGGTCCATATGATCCACTTTTTTTTTTTCAGACATACAGATGATAAGACAGCTTTTGTTCTACATAAATATCTACAGATTTCCCATGAGATCAGCTCCCTGGCCACAGAGTCAACAGCCTCTGAATGATTTGTGATGCATCTCTGGAATGGCATTTTAATACATGGGGGTGAAATACATCAATCAGGACAACGGAAAGAAAACAAATCCATTTGGGTAAATCCCCGTGTGCGCTTACCCTTCCATATCTGCCTGCATAACACCCACAGACCATAACCCACCAGTAGCGATTTAGAAAAAAAGAAAAAGTTTGGCACATCCAGGGACAAACACACATTTCCTGGGTGACAATTTGTCATTTAATTAGCGAGCGCACAATACCAGCAGGATAGTCACCCGCCTGGCTGCGCCATCCATCATGAAAATATGCCAGCAGTATTGTATATCCATAATCATTGTCTGCAGACAGAGAATAAGAAAACAATAAGCCACCTTGAGTCTCCCCCCTCTCTGTCTCTGCCTCTCTCTCCACACCCAAGACGAGGTAAAGGTTGGACCGCTGTTTCCTGTTGCCATTTAGAGGACATCTATTATGGATATGTCAAGGCGCTGAGGGTTGGTCTCCCACCAAGAACCTCCAGCAGGCAGACAGAAGTGAACTTTGTTGCAGCGCTTATTTCCATCTCTGCTGTCACACTCTGCCTTCTTATCTAATAAAGTAGAACTGACGTGAAAAACAACCTTTAATAACAGAAGTGACCTTTCAGCAGGGGAGTGCCTGTATGTGCGCGGCTGTACACTGAGAGATGGTGGCTGTAAGTTGTCGGGATCATGAGCTCAAGTGGTTCCTCCATTTGCCTGAAAAATGCTCTGTAGTGCTGCGTGGACAGAAAGACGTGCTGGAGGTGAGGGGAAATCTGGAAGTGCTGTTTTTCTCAGCACACTGGCCTTTTCTCCACACTAAGCTGACATTTTCAACAAGCACAAGAGGTTTTTTTTTCCAACGTTCAAACAAAATGATGGTGCTAAGTTCTAGTGTAGGCAGAAAACGAGCTAATGAGTTTTCCAATAATGTTAATTATCAACCTTTCACCAACATGGCCGTTACCTATCAATTTTGCAGTAGCATTGAGAAACGATCAAGGGTAATCTCTATAAAAAAAAAAGATGTCTGCATATGAATGCAGAATCTGCAGACAAGGGACAAAATTTTGGTATTTGAAGCGTTCTGGTTTCTGTCTGGGTATTACTGACCAATCACGTTTCAGAGGTTTTGATTTCATGCGAGTAAGCAGTCTGTGTGGAGAGCGACAGAGACACAACTCATTAGCCTAGAT
>JAJHUR010100809.1:20911-35768 GCA_027495735.1 Lutjanus campechanus | reverse complement strand
CAAAGATCCCGCGAGATGTCGTGACACACAACAAGCAGTAAGTGAAGCTACTGTTGACAGAGATTACACTGGTGATGTGAGCCGGACTGTGGCGAAAAAAGCACGTTTAATGTACAAACTTTTACTTTTACCATTATGCCCCTACAACTACCGTTATAACTCGTTTTGCTGCTGTCGGCTGCAGCTATTTTAAAACGAGTTGCAGCTGTCAATCATACACACACATACACATGGGGAAATAGGGCCCAGGTTGAAAAATACCGAAGTTATCCTTTAAGGTCGCTCACTGTATGCTCCCTTTTATTCTCCTGTGTTTTATATTTTTATCTGTTCCTTTATTTATTTTCTTGTGCATGGGATGATATTTTTGTTGTCTGTGCTGCTGGTAAACTTTGGTTGGTTTTGCATGTGCTTTATAAATAAACTTGACTTGGCCTGTCAGTGTAGAATTATTCTGATTCACTAAACGTGGTGGAAAGAACAAAATTAGTCTGTGAGCACGTTTTAGTCAGTTGGTAACTGCGTGGGCACTTATTTTGTGTAAGAGCATTTCTGTACAAATATTAGTGAATTGTGCTCACGCTGCTGAAAGGATGTGATCACATGTGGCCCAGATCACCTCTGGATGTGGTCTGAGAGATGCGTTCACATCAGGGGCGTAACGATGCATCGCGCTTTAACATGTACGACATGAGAGCATCGATTCAGACAGCCTGAATTCTAGTTTTCATTATTCTTTTTCTCCTTTTCTCTCCTTTATTCATTGATTTCTTCACTTGTCTTTAGTTCCCTTCTATTCTTTTCCTTCCCCCTCTTCTCTTTCCCTTCAGCTCTTCCCCTTTTCATATTTTCACCCTCTTCCCTTCATTGTTTCTCCCTTTTTCTTCAACTTATCTCTTCTACTTCCTAATTGTCTCATTCCTTTCTTCCATTCTTTATCTCCCACTCTTCCCTTTTTATCCCAGTATCTTCTTCCTGTTTTCATCCCTAACCTCTGTTCTTTCTTTCTGTTTTGTTCTGTTTTTCCTCTCTTCTCTTCTCTTCTCTTCTCTTCTCTTCTCTTCTCTTCTCCCTTTTATTCCTTTTACTTAAACAATTTAATAATTTCTTCCTCCTATTTTTTTCAATTTTCTTTTATCTCCTCTTATTTCTTTTCCTTGTCTTCTTTACCATTTCACATCCTTCTCTTCCCCTCTTTCTTCCTTTCCTATTCCCTTCTTTACATTTCATCCCACTCACTCTTGTTTATTCAGTCCCCTTTTCTTTCTCTCTGAGCCATCTACATTCTTTTCTTCTCCTTTGTGTCTTTCCCCCTTTCTTTTTTCTTTTCTACTTTTCCACTCTTTTCTTCTCTCTTCTTCACCTTCCCCCTTACACTTCCACTTCTCTCTTTTCCATTTTCTTGCTCATTTCATCCAATTCACTCATCTTTATTTCTTAAAGTTTTCTTTGACTTTCTCTCCCACTCATCTCTCTTTTCTTCTCCTTTGTCTCTTTTCAACTTCCCTTTTGAACTCTTCTCCACTCTTCTCAACTCTCTTCCTGTTTTCTTCCTCTTTCTTTCAGTTTCCTATACATTTTCTTCAAATTTTCTATTTTTCTCTACCATTTTCTTCTCCTTGTTCTTTTCTTGTCTCTCTGGTTGTCCTCTTCCACTCTTCTATCTCTCTTCTTCCTGTTTCACCCATCTTTCTCCATGTCTTCTTCCCATTTTTGTCCCCTCCCACTTGTGTATCATTTCTTCCTCCTATTTTTCCATTTTCTATCTCCTTTTATCTTACTTTTTCTTTTTACCATTTCTTACACTCTTTTCTTGTCTTGTCTTCTCTCCACCTTCCTTTACTTCAACTCTTCCTCTTATTCACCTTTTCATCCCCATTCTCATTTCTCTTTCCTTCCATTCCTCAATGTTTCTTTTCCCAAAGATGAGTGGATGGGATTAATGCCAAAGACTCACACTTCATCCAGTTTTCTATACATTTTCTTCAATTTTTCTATTTTTTCCTCTGCCATTTTCTTCATCTTATCTTTTCTTGTCTCTGTCTCTCTTCTTTGGCTCTTGTATCTCTCTTCTTCCCATTTCACCCCCCTTTCTTCATGTATCTTTCCCATTTTTGTCCCGTCCTCCCATCATATCTTTGGTCTTCCTTTTTCTTTTTCTTTAGTATTTCTTACACTCCTCTCTTCCGTCATGACAGTCACATCTCTTTAAGATGTAAGGATACAGTTTTTGTCACCTCCTCCCTCCCTCTGTCTCTTTTTTATTTGTGTGTCTGGTCGTGTCTCTGGTCGGGGTTGTGGGGACAGCCGCTGCCTCCGTCCTCCATCGTTGTGCCGGGCAGAGCAGCAGCTGAATAAGCTCATTGTCAGCCTGTGGAGAGTGCAGGTGCACCTCTTCTTTTTCACCTCCGACCCTCGGCCCTCGACCCCACAAAGCCCTTTGTGAACTCTATTTACTGGCGACTCCAATGAAACTGCAGTCCATTACCAACATCTCCTCTCTGCCTTTCTCTTCCCATTTTCTACTCCTCTCAAGAAACCAATTAGCGACAATACAAGTAGGTTAGACTCTCTATTCAGAGTGGGCATTGTTGAACACAATACCAGGAAGCATTGTGAGCTAACAATTAGTGGCAATGGGGCAGTGTAGAGTGTCACTGACATTGTTGGGAGCTGCACAAGGCTGGGTTTGTTCCCAAAGAGGGAGTTAGACAGGGGTGGAGGACGAGAGCGGAGGGGTTCCCAGGTGCTGAATTAGCCCAAACTCAGCCCATGTGTCCCGGTCACACAAGACGCTTATCAGTGGCACGGCTCAGGATACAGGAATGTGTCCCCAAGAGGGCGTGTTGCTTTCTTTGGGTGTAGATGTTTATGTTAGCGGTAACCCTACCTGGATGGGATTGTGTGTGCATGCATGCATTCCTGTATTTGTGCTTGTATGAGCTGAAGTGTGTGAATGTGCATCAGGTTTCTTGTGTTTTTCTGCTCTACTGTTTTGTTTTGGTTTTTTGTGCACAAAATGCAGTTGATTGGGCTTTGTATGCAGGTGTGTGAGAGCACGCAGAAAAGGAGGTGTCGGCTCAGGGTCTTCCCCTGACCTTCTGCCCTCGAGGTCGAGACCCCGGGTCATTAGCCCATGCTAATGCTAACAGCAGGCTAGCCGCCACGTGAGGGGTCTCCCGCCCCCTCCGCTGCCGCAAAGAGGTTTCACCCGGCTGGTGACTCCGTGCTGGAAGGTCACGACCAGTAGGTCAAGGGTTCAGCCATCATTGTTATCCTGCCCCCGCGCCTTCCACCTCCAACACCCCAAACACACCCCCAACCACACCCCCGAACACACCCCCGCTGCAGCATGACATCATAGCACACACAGTCTGGGAGTCTGGAGGAGGAGGGCCGGGCCGGCAGCGAGGAGACAGAGCCGCTGACACTGGCTGGGCTCGGCCTGAATACACGCCTGTGTTCAGTAATGAGAAAAGTAAGACAAGCGTGAGATTTCATCAGTCCTGTCTGACACAATTAGCTGTTCCAGGTAAAAAAATACAGAAGGTAGAATCTCTGTCGAGGTCAGAGAGAGATGAGCTCTAATCCAGCAGCCCCGTATAAGAGTTTGTGAGGCAAATTAGCCATTTCAGGAACACATCTGGTAATTATCATGGTAAACCTCAGCAAACTCGGCGTTCCAGAGCAGCTGAGAGCAGAGTAAGGACACACTCGCGCCTGTAGTTTGTTTTCTTTGATTTGGATCATGCCTGGGGCCCGTCTCACAAGGCAGGATTATTAAGTTAGCTGCACCAAGTGGAACCCAGAGGAGCTATTTTTACTTCAGAAGACTTTATTTAGAATCTGAGGGGGTTTTGTAAATTATCCTGATAATTTAGTAAAACTAAATCCAGTCATCCTAAATTTAGTGATCCTAAATTTGTGATATAAGCCCCAGTTTACACTGCCTCTTTACAGTACAAACCAAGTCATGTGGACTGACATGTAACCCAATCACTTGATTATTTTTGTGGGGGTATATTGGTGACCTTTCATCCTGGGTAAATCTAAATGAATTAACAGATCCTGCTGCACTTAACTGTACTTTTACTACATTTTGCCTTCTTTGATGGTTACATCAGGATAATGAATATGAGTATCAGCTGAGACTGTCAGAGGACCTGCAGCTGATGCTCAGAAGAGCTTTAGTGCTTTAAGGCTATATTATATCTCCATCGTTGTTCATTTCAGAGGTTTGTTACTGATTGATAAAAATGTCAAATCAGTCAGATTTATAAAGTGTCAGCAGGCTGCAACAGCTTTTATTAATGAAACTGAGGGAGGATCATCAGAATGATCATGTGACCTGATTTGTGATTCCTTGAACTGGACAATGACTTGAATTGACCCTTCACTAAGCCCTGCCTCCAATCAGTACCTGTCCAAGTATAGGTCAGCTACTGTAACTAGGGCTGCCAAGCTTTTCATTTCTCTCCATGTTGAAGGTGTGGAGGAGACTCTGAGAAAAGCGATACTCTGTGTTTCATGAATCTGGACGGTGGCGTCTTTTTTGTTGACTCTCAAAAACGTGAAACACAAGACGACACGTGTCAGGAATTGATTAAACTCTGTCTTCATCTGCTCTAACATGAGCTGCGAATGTTAGCAGGCCCGGCTAACTAATGCTAGCTTACTAGCTGCAGTAACTTTACCTCCAGACAAACTTGTTAGATACCACTGCATCAGCCTTTGTTCTGTGGGGGTTGAGGAGGAGGCTCTTATCCCAGCTCTTCTGATTTTGGTAACTAAGGAGGGTGGAGCTTAGCGAAGGGTCATTTGACTTGCTTTATTCGCACCAACTGACTTGGGACTTAAG
This sequence comes from Lutjanus campechanus, assembly GCA_027495735.1. NCBI lineage: Eukaryota > Metazoa > Chordata > Actinopteri > Lutjaniformes > Lutjanidae > Lutjanus > Lutjanus campechanus. The sequence goes on along the minus strand of JAJHUR010100809.1, from coordinate 30,910 downwards.
GCTTGAGACTTGCCCATTGGTGACTTACTCCCATTTCCACCGTTCACATTTGAACCAGTATGGCCCCTGAAATTCAGGAACGGTAACATTTTTCGGTTGTTTACTCTTTCTGTAGGGTTTGGTACCATTCACATTTGATACCGGTACTGTACCAAATGATACCTTTTTCTCTGTATTTTACTCTTTCTGTAATAACAAAAGTGTCATTTAGGTTGTGAAAAATAGACCAAACTTCTCGTTGTTTGATGCTTATATCAGAGAAAAACCTACTGAATATGAGCATCAGCTGAGACTGTGGCAGGGCCTGCAGCCTCAGCTGATGCTCAGATGAATAAGTCGAAATTGTGCAACATAACTAAAAATATTTCTCAAGGAAACTTAACTAAGATCATGTGGTCATGGTTACAACAGAGAGCGGTGGTCAGAAACAATGGATGGAGTTGGATTTTGTTTTTTGAAAATGAAAAAGCGCTCGCCGCCTCACATCTGTTAGCAGGCAGGTCCCTCCCTAACTTGGCTGTTTACATAAGCAATAAACACTCCACTAGCTGTTTCATGGGAACTTTAATATAGGCAATATTTTGACCATAATCAATTAAAATTGTGCATAAAATGTGCTCAGTTATTACTGTTTTCTTACTGATAGACTAGTCGACTAGCTCAAATTAAAAAAATTCAGTTTAATCATTAAGGAATTTAGATTCCTAGTTCTCACTGAGGAGGAATGTCATTCCTCAACATGAAGTCCGCTCACGTAATAATGTTCCTCGATGGCAGAAGGAGACGGTCAGACAGCAGAGGCTGCTGGAGGCAGTCAGATGCCTTTGTGTTGCCCCGTTACTCTGGGCAACCCTTGGTTAAATCTGAGGGGTGTGACAGGAGAGATGTGGGGCAGCGGGTGCAGACACTGGAGACTGTCCACACTGGTGTCCATTGTGCAGCCGTCCCAAACGACCCTGTTCTATTCCTGGCTGCCCTTCTCATTTTATCTCCCGCTCTCACCCTCTTTCCCTCCACTCAGAGTTTATTTGTTTTTTTCCTGCTCTCGCCCTTTCTTCAATTAACGAGTTCATTGATTTTATTTGTTGATTTGACTCCGAGTCCTCCCTCTGTCCCGGCCCCCTTTTTAGGCTCTGCTTTCTTTCCTTGACAGCGCAGAGAAAGAAATCTGGGTCATGGCATCCGAAAACTCACGAGGTAGAAATGCTGAATGAGAATACTGACAGGGCAAAAAAAAGAGAGGAAGAAAAAGGGAAAAGAAAGATGGATGCAGAGGGCCAAACAGGACGGGCAGCATGTGTCTCTCTCCACAGGAGACACACGTCCACTCTCTGCTTTGTTCCCACATTCTGTAAAGTTTTTAAGTGCACAGAAGAAGCCAAATAAAAGACAGGACATAAAAGAGAAAAGGAGAAAGAATGAGGCTGAAACTGAAGATGGAAAAAAACATAGTTGAAACGTGAACCAGAGGTACGTCGAGTCTAATAAAACACTGTGGAAAGAGGCAGGAAACAGCACAAAGAGACACACAAAACACCATTCCACTGACTAAACAAAACTCACACAGCACGCTAACATGTACATTGTGTAATCTCACAGGAAAATCTGCAACTCTGGTCTTATTTTCAGAGTTTTGTCCATCATTTCTAACAGTTATGATCACATTATACCAGAGGTGGAGCCAAGTCATTATTGTGCAAGTCACAAGTAAGACTCCAGTCTTTTCATTCAAGTCCTAAATCAGGACAGACGATTCCTGGGTCAAGTCTCAAATCCTTAACTTTGAGTTTTGAGTTCTGAACAAGTTATAATTTGCTCTTTACCAAATGTTATGCCATTTTGACCATAGAGCCTTAAAGGAGACACATTATGCTCATTTTTGGGTTCACATTTTTATTTTGGGGTTCTAATAGAACGGCTTTACAGGCCTTAATGTTCATAAAACACATTATTTTTCTTAGAATGGCAATTTTTGCAGCTCCTTTATTCACCCTTGGTCTGAAACAGCTGATTGGTCAGCTCCCTGCTCAGGGGAGCAGCCACCGCCCACTGTGATTCACTAGATATTCAGTGGGTGTGATGATCACCTGACTAGAGGAGGTGCTAAGTTTTTTGTGACATCATAAGGGGAGGAAATCTGACTGGTGTTTTGGAAGCAAGAAAAAGAGAGTTTTGCATATTTTGGGTACTTTAGAGACACCGGACGTGCATATTTTTGGTGAAAAAACATGAAAAAGTTTATTTTACTCACTATTCTTTGTGCAACTTTAAATGTTGAACAAAGTTGAGGCTGTTGCTGTGTTCCAGACAGTGTTGGAGGTCGAAATTTTCCCACTTTCTACAAGAAAAAGTACAAAGAACGTCAGTCAAAGTCGGAGTTCATACTAACGAACTCAGGGCAAATCCATCTACCCAAAAGACGAAGAAGCAGCTGTCTGACAGCAATATGATAGCATCTGTTACCTCACGTGTCGTTTTTCCTCCTCTGTGTTGTTCATGCAAGGATGCTGCACTGCTGAGGGTTCAACTGAGTGAACACTTGCCTAAAAAAGTCTTCATTTTGTCCAGGTCCATCTTGTCTTTTGCCTACTTTTGGCGTCGTGCACCTGGAATGCTCTGAGGTCGGAAGTTGGAAATTTTAACCAGGAAGTTCCAGCCTGTGACATTGTCTCAAGTGCAAAGATTATTAGTGGATTTAAATGTCAAAAATACTGCACAACCATTTCCATTTCTGAATTTGGAGAATGTGTTATTGTATTTTAATTCAGCTACTTTTGCACTACACAAAAACAAACCAAAACAGTAACACCCACATACACCTGGTTTGTGATGGGAAAAGGTACAATCAGCATTCACTCCCAGGTTAAGAGTCTCAGCAGAAATCACAGATATTTAGCAGCTCGATTGGCAGTGATGACTCGGCACAGCAGAGTTTTGACCTGCTTAAAGGTGAATGGTGGATAAACATCTTATTTCTTATAAATTCTTCAAAATGAAAGTTATTTTGCTGTTGAAAAACTTTTATTATGATGCAGCGAAACCAGGAAACGTTGAGTTTTCATCAACAGTATCACGAGATACCTGAAATACAGAAAGCAATGACATAAATTAAACTTTAAACCAGAGAGAAAAAGCTACAAAAGTACAGAAAGCTGAACACAGAGACTCTTTCTCTCTGCTCTACTGCACAGACAGTTCAGTCTCACTTCCATCATCAGAAAAAAACAAAGACAGACTCATCTACTAGCAATGGGAAAATCAATCAACTGTTTTTAGCTGGTTTACCCAGGTTTAAAACAATATTGTTGTTGTCACCCACTGCCCACTGTAATTAGTTAATTTTTACCTATGCCCTGTTGAATTTATATAAATATATACTGTTGGAGCAGCTGAACTGCACAGGTTCTTTCCGACTTCCTAGACGTTGTTGTCTAGGAAATAACGTTACATAAAAAGTACGTGTAAAAACAGAAAATTGTAAATTTCTCATGATGGCTTGCATTCATTCAAGCTCATACTGTAGGGAGACGCCACCACGGCAACGGCGGCTTGTTGATTTTTCCGATACGTCGTCGATACTCTGACTCACATCCAAATGTTAACTGTCTGCAATAAACTCCACCAGTGATAATGAACAATCAAGCAATATTGCCCTTGAAGTTTGCACTTGCAACCACTTTTGAGTGGTTTCGTCACTACGGGCAACACCTTTCACATCACATACAATCATTTGATCCATTCTGAAAATATTGATTAGAAAGTAAAAGCGTCTGTCCCCATCTGCACACGTACGCGTCTGCTTGCACAGCCGCGGGGACTCTGAATCAGCAAAAGTGAGTCATCGCATTTAATTAGTGATGCAATGGCATGAGAGCCAACACACACACACACACACACACACACACACACACACACACACACACATAATCCCTCCCTCATTAGGTGTATTGTGGGGATGCTGATGTAATGCAAGTTAATCTGTTGGCCTCTGGTTGGCTCGGTGGCCCAGCGGGAGCTCTTTGTGTGGGACATTACCCCGGCCCCGCCCCCTGGAGACAGGTTCATTAAGACTGACGCTGATACCCAAGTACCCTGGCCTTTTGTGTGTGTCTGTGTGTGTGTGAAGCAGTGTGTTTCAGTCAGTTATACCAGAGACAATGCAATGAAGAGGGCCGGCCATAAAGGCACTGCTTTCTCAGCATGTGCCTGAGAGCACGTAGGCCAGAAATCTTGATCGGCGTGCAAGAGTGTGTGTGAGTATGTGTGTGTGTGTGTGTGAGAGAGTGTGTGTGTAGTTCCCAAACTATGTGAGTGTGTGAGTCTCAGTATTAGGACCATATTTGTGTGGTGTGTTCATGTTTCTCTGTTGTTTGAAGTGTCCAACACATAAATCTAACACACGCTGTTTCTCTGTGATGTTGAGTAACTCTGATTTCCCGCAAGTGTGTTTGTGTGTCGACGGGAGGGTCAGGGGTTAGTTACCAATAGGGGTCAGTGGTATGTCAGTTAAGAAACCACAGAGGAATGTCTTTTTGGCTGAATATGTGACAGATTTGTCCTATAGAGATGCTGTAGAAATAAATACCTCTGTTAAATAAAGTATAAATTAACATCCCCACCTTCCTTAGGTACAGTAGCTTTTAAGGGATCGTTCACTGAAAAATGAAGATTCAGCCATTATCTGCTCACCCTCATACCAATTGAAGGTCAGGTTTAGTTTTTAAGTCCACAAAACAGCAGAACAAAAACATAAAATGCCTCCGTACTCCTGGTATGGAGGCGTCTGGTGTAATCCAAGTCTCCTAAAGTCCTGACGTGCCAAGTTGACGTCATTTACACAAACTTTTGGGACATAAATCTTCAGATCTTCAGCTTGGAGTCATGTTCACGAGCAGGTGCACACCGTCTGAACCGGGTGTGTGTGGTGTGACGGTGTGTGTACGGCATGTTGGGACTTTAGGAGACTTGGATTTCACCAGAGAGCAGTACGGAGGCTTTTTATGTTTTTATTCTCTTGGTTTTTTATGTTAGATTCTGCGACACTGTTTTCCTGTAAAACAATCAGCATGAGGGTGAGATAATGACTCAATTTTAATTTTTTGGGTGAAGGATCCCTTTAAGGTTGGAAAAGTCATCTTACATCACTTTGTGTGACAGTATAATAAACAGTGTGGCCTCTTCTGCATCAGCATGGTCCAACTCTGTTAACATAATGAAACGTTCTAGATACACTGTGTATAATTCATACACATTTAACACGAATTTATATTTGGTATTTTTGAGAACTTTGAGATCCTCACTAAGATTTAAAGGGACAGTTCAGCCCAAAACCAGAGATTTCAGCCATAGAGATGTCTGCCTTCTCTCTGCTTGTGGTGCACAATGTGCCAAAAACATACATTTAACAGGAATGTCTCTATCCAGAATTCATGACCCTGTTACTCAAGATAATCCACAGACCTTGTTTTGAGCAGTTTCGTGTAGGAACTACTTTTTTTCTTGCAGTAGACTCTACCAGAACTACTTTCTTCCTATCCTTCCATTTATGCATCTTTTGGGGCTTCGGCGCAATTAAAAACAAAAATACAAAACAGGAATCTGCAGACACAGTCTGGACACAGAGCACTGAAATACATCTACTCTTCCCACGCTGGATCATAGAGTTTATACAGGTCTCCAGACTTTGGTTCCTCTCTTAAATGAAAGAGAATCTTTTATTTAATCTTTACTAATCAAGCCTTGATGGTCTGACAATGGCAAAACTGTGTGCAAAAATATCTTTAAATCAAAAAATCAAATTGACCTGTGACCTTAAAATTAGAAGTCATATTCAAGTGTGGATCTGGAGAATCATGACACTAAAAATTCTGCATTCAAAATACTTCCCTAACAGATAAATCTGCAAGAAATGTGCAGTAAGTTATAATAAAATGACCATGATATGTCATCAGAGATTAAGAAAACAACTCACTCACTATGCTACAGCCGTGGTGTCCCCCTTTGAAATGTCTGTTCTGGGCCAGAATAACTGTTACTGTTTGTTTGTTTTAGAGTTCAAATTAATGCCGAATGTTTGCCGAAGAGCCTGTTTATGAGTTGTAAGAAACCATTAATAATGTTGTAGAAGGAGTAGATGTTTAAAACAGTTACACTGAGCAAAATGTAAATGTGGTTTGTCAGGCAGTGAGACAGGCAGCCACTCAAATCCAGAGTGTGTATTTTCAGAGCAGTGGGCTTTTGTTTTCAGGATTACAGGCTTAACTTAACATGAATGGACTGACAGTTATAAACAGCTGATCGACTTACAGTGGAGGAGTTGTCGTCGTCGCTTCTTATTGTCTTGCACTCCTGCAGTGTTCCTGCAGCCTGCATGAGCTTCCTCGAGTCTGGGGAGGAAGGGGTGGGGGGGGGACGCAGCTTTATACAACCTTATATTTCTGGACACGCAATTGCAACTTATTTCTCCTTAAATAAACCCGCCACATGAAATGAAATATGTATAATAAACATTTTATCTGTGAAATGAAGTGGAGAATAAGTACAAAATGAAAAATATTCACATAAAGTCCCTCTACTTAAGTACAGTACTTGAGTAAATGTGTGTAAATGTTACATACTGACCATGATGACATGTTGAGATATATACCGTACATATATATAAATTATTCTTTTATTGGCATTCTTATTTGTGTGTATTTATGAGTTAATGCGTCTCCCGTCATGGACGTTTTATGGCTGGCTTCATGGACATTTTGATGGAACATGGCGATGGAAATAAGTCCTGGACTTCATTGTGTTGTCCCTGTCGGTGTCATATACGCTGGTATTTCTTTTTTCATTTGATCCGTTGTCGATTAAACTAAACGAACCCACATTTGGTGCAGTAACAAAGCCCCACGGAACAAATAAAAAAAAGAAAATCACTAAGTTTGTCCGGCTGCTCGCAGTCAGCCCTGCAGGCTGCGTCCCTTCAGCCCACCAAATTAAAAATAGGAGAGGGATTATTTGTGGGCCGGTGTGGTTTTAGTGTGTGAGATGGAGTGTGTGTTTGCTCCCCTGTGCAGCCAGAGCAGCAGCAGCAGCGCACTTAGCATGGGCTTTAAATAGCTAACTCAAATAAAGTGAGAGGAGGCCGGGGATCAGAGGCTGAGAGGGACTCTGTGAGGGAGGCATTCCCGAACGGAAGCCGGCCTTTGGATTTCCAAACAGCATTCGGAGCGAGCAATGCCAGGAATGTGATGTCGTCCAGCGGCGGCGGCAGCGGCTGTGAAAACCACCGGGCCACCAGGTGCTGGTGGGCCGCCCGCCTGACAGGAAGTGCAGCAGGAAGTGCAAGCAGAGGTCCAGCTGGGGGACAAAATGGCGGCAGGTGACTCAGCAGAGAGGGGACAGGAGCCAAACTGGAGGTTGCTACTGTGAGCGGAGGCCTGCAGAGCCTCTATCAACCCCGAAAATCTGTGAAGCGCTGAAAAGGGAAGACGACTCCCCCTCGGAAAGAGCCTCTTTCTCATCGACTCACCGCTCTTCTGCCTCCTTTTTTACACACTGTGTTAAATTTCTATTCTTTCTCATCCTTTTTACCTTTTGACGGCCTTCTTTGTGTGCAGGCTGTGGGAAAGTTTCCCGTAATGGTGAGGTCATCCACCACCGACAACCCCCCCTCCACCACCACCACCACCACCACCCCCCACACAGACACACATCACCACACCCGCCCCCCACTCTTCACGCTGTCCCTCTTTCTCCAGGCCGGGCAGGACTGCAGAGGACTGTGATGTGTCCCCCCATGTCTCTGTCCCACTTCCAGTTCCTCGGCTCCCTCCACAGAGACCGGGAGCCTGAATAGAGCCTCATTCAGAGCTGGTATCTGCTGATCTGGCCTCTAAAAGTCTCAGTGAAGCTGGAGACAGACGGATCAGCAGATCTGTGAGGCACCTGGAGGCCTATCAGGCACCTTTTTCTGCCGTGTGTGTGTACACCCGCTCATGCACACACACACACACACACACACACAAGCTTGGACACACTTTGACATCGCCAAGTTTATTCAGGAGGGTGGTTCTCCCTGCGTGTGAGAACTTGCTCAGCTCCATCTGCAACAGGTATAAAACTGTTGTGATCATAAAAGTGAGGAGGAGGAGAAAAGCTGAAAATTAATTAACTAATTTTACATCCAGAAACTTAGTTTTTGTGAAATACCTTCAAGTTCTGAGCACTCTGGAGACTCCTCAACTCCTCCAGACTTGGATTCAGCATGCAGAGTGAAATATGGTGGCTGATTACTGCCATCTATTGGCACAACTTTTAACTACAACTTTAGATTTTAAAGGGTCAGCTCGCCCCAAATCATGAAATAACGCATTCTCTCATCCAGTGTTACTTTATTAGGGTGTGAAGATAGCTTTGGTGTGATTTGGTTTTCACAGATCTGTCTCTGACATTCTCTGTTTTCATCCCAACACAATAGATGAGAACTGAGCTTCAACAAATCCCAAAAAAAGAGACCAACACCCAACACCAAGTGTATCCAGAGACTGATCTGTCTTCTCCACACGACGCTGGACACTGAGAACCAGGACTGGAGAGTAACAGATTACATGGAACGGGATGCGGAAAGGTTAATTCTGTTCCATTCTATTTTTTTTATTCTCATGTTACTGTAATTTTTTGTGCAATCTCATCTCTTCTCATCTCATTTAATATCACATTAGTGAGCGACACGTTCCTTCATCACCACGAACATGAACACACTCAGTAGTTTATTTTGACTCAGTCATCCTGCTGCCCCCAAACAGCCTTTATCACGAGAGTTTAAATGATTTTTACCCAAACCAACTTAAAAATGCACTGCAGCACATTTTTACATTCCCAGCTCAAACTCTTAAGTTTTGAAATAAACTTTAAAATCTGAATCTTTGAGTTTTACAGACAAAAAATATCAAAATGTGTCACAGTGAGCTGAAAAAACTTTTTCCAGTGAACTTATTCCATTTATTTATTTATTTTTAAACGATGTTTTAAGTTTCTACAATTCAAAGTTTTAAGTTGATCTAAAGAAGAAAATTCAGTCATCTGAACAAAAGATCAGTAGTTGGTGAAACTTTTTCAAAACTTGAAAATTTGAGTTGGGCTCAAAACTCAAAAACTTTTACAGTGTGATCTTTTTCCTAAACATAACCAAGTACTCTGGTGCCTAACTAATCCTGACTGAACCACGTGTTTACAATAAGGTCACTGTTATTCTCTCACAGTCATACATGTTGCGTCAGGAGTCACTGTTCATTCAGCCTTTTCTGTTCTGAGGCACGAGGACATCTTGGTGGTTTCTAGTGAGTTTATTTGCCAGTTCAGCAGCTCCGTTGCATTTTAGTGTCAGTCATGAAGATTTATATTATATTTAATCTATATTTATATTTACATATCTTTATCTGAGGGGAAATTTGCACCAAACACCAGAGCAGCTTCTTTCCTCAAGCTACTGGACACAAGGAAATAAAATAAAATAAGTTACTTCACAATGAACAATGAGCTGCTGGAACCGACCAGATTTCCATTCAGTCAGAAACTGTGATTAAGCTGACTTTATTTATTTCTTTTACAGTTTTTGTTCCTAGAATTTAAACCTGAGGATAAAAATCTGTTATTTTTGAGTATAACATTAAAATGACATATTTACTAACATATTTTAAGTATCAAAAATACACAAATAATGATTTTTTAAAAATAAAATTACAATTATTTTTTGGCCCAGACAAACACAAATGACAAAATACTCATATACAAAGTAATTAAATAGATGTTTTTAATTCACTTAATTGAACTCCTGCCCATCTCTGCGTGTCTGTAAATCTCTGGAAGTAAGTAAGAAAATGTGTTTTTCTTTATGTGACTTTAATAAGATGTCGGGGTTAGAGACGCTTTGGCAACTGATCAACGTTCATTTACAAATCAGCAAAACAAAATGACTGATGACTCGAAGAAGCTGTGAGTGAAAAAAAA